>JAZBQP010000219.1:0-42748 GCA_038407015.1 Ceratocystis ficicola
GAAAGAAAAGTTCTGAGCTGAAGCCCATGCTTTTCCACAGCCCAAAAAGCCGCAATTCTTTTTTTGTTCTGTCTAGCTTGTCCATCCCCCTTCCCCCCCCCCCCCCCCCCCCCATACATTCTCTCTTGCAATGGGGCCCCCAGTAGGAAGCCTTAAGCTGGGAACACGTTCCGAGTTGGGCGGCTCTTACCCCATGCACCCCATAGCATCTACCGTCTCACGGCCGCTAGACCACCGTCCCAGGCGCTCTCGCCGATCACATGCTAATGGGTCGTCCTACCTACCACAAAACGAGTTCCCCGTCTTCTCCCAATCGGGCGACGTCGAGATCATCATTGGCCTAGGATCCAACAGTTCCTTTCAGAACCGCTACTTGCTCCACAGCCATACACTGTCCCGCTTCTCTGGATTCTTTGAGGCCAGCCTGCGGCCTGAGTGGAACCTCTCGGCTTCAGAGCCATCGCAACTCACCCACACAGAAAACGACGGCGATGCTAGGTCACCAACAAACCGCCCGCCAAAGCTCATGTGGCGATATGAACTCGATCGGGGCGACAATATGGACGAAGTCCCCATGTTGATTCAGAAGAAAGCCACCAAGCCTGCACCTCCGCCCATTTTCGGGGTCTCCCCTTCTTTAGCTTTGGTGTCAAATGGCCGCACCAAGACAAATCTACTTCCACAAGCCGCTCAGTCCACAGCCAACCTCTTTCAGGCCGTCACCCCTTTTGATGCTGTGGACCCTGATGACGACAACATGACCGACACGTTGAGCTTTCAAGACCAGGACTTGATGCGCGACTATGACAACATGTTTCGCATATTCTACAACTATACGCCCAACATTGACAGCATCAGTGTCGCCGATGCCTATGTACAGTGCAAGTCGCTGCTGCATCTAGCTGACCTCTATGACGCTCTAGACGTCGTTGGACCGCGTGTTGACCACCATCTGTTGCAGTTCCAGTGGAGGCTGTGGAAACAGGTTGCAAAATACCCCATCAGCTACCTGAGGCTAGGCTACATGGCACGCAGCAAGCTCATATTCTTGGAAGCCCTAATCCACGTTGTAGGCCAATGGCCCGCAGGCGAGCGCACGCTTCGTGCTAGTATGCCTAACAGCGTCCTGGAAATCATCGAAGACAAGGTTTCAGATCTGGAAGAACAGGTTTCCCGCGTGGAAAGCCGTCTGTTCCGCCTGACTCTGTACACCAAGACGGGCGAGCCTGTGGCGCCTTCCACGTCGTATCTTGATTGGCTAGCCGTCAGCCTTTTCCGCCAGTGGTTAGTCATGGAAACAACCCTATCCTTCCAGCCTCCGCTACACGATGGGCGAAGACACCATAATAGTCACCACGATAATGCACCTCCCTCTATCCCGCCGGTACAGTCTCTCGGCCGCGTATACCGCATTCTCGGTGCTCATCGCCGCTCGTCTTCAGCATATCTGTCACGCGATGAGTGCAAGCAGTTCCTCAAGCTAACTCCAGAACTGTACAGCCGCGAGAATCTCCGCCGTTTGGAGAAGAGTGTAAATGAACTCAAGACAATGGCGAGCGATCTGGTGCAGCCGCTGATGGATAGTGGTTTAGAGCTGAGCATGGCAAGCGGGCCAAGCAGTGCAGGCGCTGTTTCGGACCGCATGAATGATGACATTTCCTACTTGACGTGTACCCAAGTCAGTAATCAAGATATCCCCTGGTCTATAGAGGACTGAATTTTCGATGGGTCATGGAGTCTGCGGCGTTGTTTCTGTCTTTTAGTTTACCTTTTTTGAGGATTATTGGGTTTATATGATATCACGGGCGAGTTATTGACGGATTTCAATAATAGGATACGTATGCAAAAGAGTTAAACGACGTGAACGTAGACAGAGACAAGAGTGATTGAGCCATGAAGTAGGCCCGGTCCATATTTCGGTTGGACAGTAGCCGTTCTTTTTTGTTGGTCGTCACACCAGACCAACTACGTCAACAAGACATCTAACACAGTGAATGAAGAAAATCTGATACCAGCACCATCCACTCGGTAATTCTATTTCATTCAACAGCCCGCATTCTTCGGAGCTACTCTCCCCTTCTCAGGACAAAAAAAGGTCATTTAAACGGTTAAGCCATTGCCGATGCCGCTACTGACATGAAGGTCAAAATCACAAAGTGGCAGACTGTGGCTACCTGGTGCTGGGATCTGCCCGAAGACGACGTTTGTGGTATCTGCCAAGTGCAGTTCGATGGCACATGTCCGACGTGTAAATATCCTGGCGATGAATGCCCCATATGTGAGTGTGCTGTTTCTGTGATACCACCTATCACCGCCACGTTTGTGAACATCAGCGACGGCCAAGTTAACATGTCTATGATAGCGTCGGGGAAATGCGCCCATAACTTTCACTCTGTGAGCGTTCCATGTCTTTCTTAAAATATACATACAGAAGTCGCTAACTATTGCCCCCAGCATTGCATCATGGAGTGGATGAAGCAAGATGCCGCCAAGGGCCAATGCCCCATGTGCAGACAAAGTAAGTGGATGCTTCCTCTTCGCCAACAACGCTCCTTTTCTGACATGCAAACAGCATTTGAGATTATCGGAATCACGGCGCACAATCGGGGGTAGAGACTATCAGAATAGGGACGAGTAGAGCAACATACGCATTCTAACCCCATGCAATGCGTGTTTTTGTCGCCATTCTGTCGAAGCTCTCAGGCGAAACTATGTTCCTAGAGCTTTACTTTTGCACTTTCTCTTGATGACTGATGACCTTTTTTTGCTTCATTACACTTGGCCTTTTGTCTTTAACCCCTCTAGTTTCGCATTTGATTTCTTAAACGTCCATCTCTCCAATGTTCTGGCTGTTCTTCAGACAGTGTGCTTCATTTGTTGTCATACTCCGCACTGTGCGTGATCAATTTAAGGATGGCGCGTTGAACATGCTCCCTTTACGCGGCGCACCTTGGCAACGGGGTGCTTTATTGCCCTGCACTATCTCTAGGATATCTTAGTTCCTGTTAAACACTCCCTAATAATAGAATTCCACATCACTGAGCCCATCACAGACACAAGATACTCATCATCAAGACCATCGCCATCAAGATAGTCACAATCTACTTTACCATACAGCCAGAATTCAACCCCTAAACTGTTCAATCATCACAGTACCTCCAACAACCGTCGCCATGCTCCTCAAGCGCAAACGCTCCTTCGATGATAGCATGGACTCCTCGTCTGTTGCAAACCACATCGCGTGTTCCCCTTTCTCCAACTCCGGCTCTAATACATCAGCCTCTCTGGTATCTAATGCGCCCTTCAGCCGCACCATGAAGCGAGTGCGTGATCTGCGCCCATCAGAAGAGCAGGTACATCGTAAGTTGATGAAAACAGCACCTCCCCAAGTGCAGTGTGACTTTGTTTCAGAATGCAGCGTCTGGGTCCTTGGCACATCGTTCTTCGGGCCATGCGCTCCGAATCACCTGAATGGACGCTAACAACTAGTCTTCACAGAACATACCCTCAATCTCCTCATGAAAGGCCAGCGGGAACATGCTGCACAGCAAAAGCTGCAGTTGCTCTCTCACACCTCTTCCTCAGCCGACTCTGCTGCCTACGTATCACCAGCACCATCGCCGGCGCCCCAAGCAAACAGCCCATCGCAGCAACAGCAAAACTCGGAACAAACACAGCAGCAAGCCGCCGCAACAGAAGCAGCAACCCAACCACAACAACGCTCCCTGCACAATTTCTGGAAACTCCCCTCCACTACTGCCCCAGCACCCCCAGCCTCCATGCAACCCGTTACCGTCGTCATACCAGAAACCACAGCATGCGATGACTGTGGCAGAGTACTCAGCAGAGGCGTGGAACCTGATGGGGGAGACATCGATATGGAGGATGGATACTTGGATTCTCAATGCACGGCGTGTGGCAAGAACGTCTGTGGACATTGCTCAGTATCGAACATGGGCGAGAACAAGCACTGTTTGCAGTGTGCTGGCCCACGTGTTGCGGCAAGGCCATGTCGACCCGTTAGCGGGCGGTTGTTTTGGAATGGCCAAACTTAACTTGAGAATTTTACTATTGCGTTTATTTTATGTGGCGACTCGGGCGCGTCCATGTACTCTGCAAACAAAACGAACGGAGCGTCTTACCTGAAACACGCCTTTTGAATTGCTGTTTGAACTTAAATTGAAGAAGGTGTGGATGCACTATCGTAGGTGATGACCCTAAAGTAATTAACCCTAGTAGCTTAGCAATGAGGGGCAACATATCACGGGAACACAACACTTCCGTACCGCAGACCCTTTCTTGAGCTAGCTGTACGTCAGGCATCAAAGAGCTGAACGATCGTGCATCGCGATTGGCCATTGGCCATTAGCTAGTAAGGAGCCTCCCATTCCAGATTCATCACATCGCTATCCAACCAAAATAGACGAACGCTATGGGGTGCATTTTACCTGATTTAAAACAGAGGCACCTCGGTTCTTCTTTTATAACATAGAACGACCGACAACTTCAAGTACAAAAAATCAAATTATTCGCCAAAACAAGTGGTGAGTAAAAAGTAGATACAAGCATCATCAGTGATTTTATTTCCACGTCTGCTGTTCTTGAATATCGCTCATTCTACTACGCAGCTTTTGTGACCTTTTTCCATCTCTTTGCCCTGACCGCCCATTTAAATCGCCTCCCACCACCGCGTCTACCCCCCTCTTGTCAACATGGTCTTCCGCAAAGGCATTCGTCCGGCTAGCCATGCTGGAAGCTGGTACGAAGACGATGCGCAGGTCCTCAGTGACGAACTAGACGAGTGGCTTGATAAAGTCCCAGATTCGGCCGATGGGGAAAGCCTCCCGCTGGCAAATGCGCGTGCCATCATTGCTCCGTTTGTCCTTACCTCCCTTCTCTGATTCTCGGCAGTGACAGGAACTTGTTTCTTGGCCGCTAACACTCTGTCAACTTTTCTCTATTCTTAGCCATGCCGGATACACATACTCTGGGCAAGCTGCTGCCTGGGCTTACAAGAACCTTAATCTCGATAAGATAAAACGGGTGTTTGTACTGGGCCCCTCACACACCTACTATCTTCCGGGGTGTGCCCTATCTACGGCAGAAAGCTATGCCACGCCCTTTGGAAATCTGCGCGTCGATACCGACATTGTAGCCGAGCTTGGTGAGGTCCTGTACGACTCCATCCCCGAAAGAAACGAGGTGCAAGAACACTCGCTCGAGATGCACATGCCCTACCTTTACAAATGCCTTGAGCGTACCCATGGTTCCGGCAACGAGTCCAACTTTCCCTCCATCGTGCCCATCCTTGTTGGCGACCTCCACACCGACGAGGAGCAGGAAGTCGGCAAGCTACTCGCTAAATACCTCCGCGACCCCACCTCGGCGCTAATTGTCAGCTCCGATTTTTGCCACTGGGGCCGGGGCTTTCGATACTGCATGTATGCCCCGGACAACACTATCGATACACTGGCGCCAGTACACGAGGCACCGCCCGCGGGGAAGCCCAAGATTCACGAAACTATCGAGATGATTGATCGCATGGCCATGGACGCCATAGAGACGGGTGTGCTGGCAAATTTCAAGAAGGTCTTGGACGTCACAGAGAATACCATCTGCGGCAGAAACCCTATCGGCGTTGCTATGGCCATCATAAGCGAGCTGCAAGCTGGGAGCAAGTTCAAATTTGTCCGGTACGAACGGAGTATGTTGGCCGAAAACCTCTCAGACTCTAGCGTCAGTTACGCATCCGCGTATGCCGTCCTGGAGTAGAGGGCCGGGAGCATGGTGTAAGTATGGGCCTGTACTAGAATTAGGGGGGGATTACCGGTCGAAGGGCCAAGGACCTGGGCTGTCTGTGTTCGTGTCTCAGCGCTGTCATGGAAGAGTGGAGATGTGCACCTTGATGTGTTTGGGCAACAAGGTTTTTGCTACACTGCGAGTTGTGAACTAACTCAATGTGGCTGCACTTCTTGTCCAAGAATAGAACAGTGAGCCCATGACTCCCCAGTTGGACTTCTGCTGTTTAATAATACTTTGAATCTCGATCAGTCAAGGTTTCCTGCCGCTTAACCCTAACGGCTACATTATTCTTCGCAAGAGAAGAGCTGACTGCATGAGAAGAACCGCTATGGGACTTAGAATCCTAGAAAGCTATAAATAGCACATCGTGTCATAGGAGGTGGCCTAGAGGAAGTTCAAGACCATGATTACCAATCAAAGCCGGATGTGAGAAGCATACGTGGCGTGGCTGTACATGAACAGAAGCAGCGTGCTCACGCTGTTCACTTGACCACGTAAACTCGAGTCAGCTTGACCAGCAGCTGGGAAACATGACGTTGTTTGCTACTTTTTTATTCATTTTGTTTTGCTAGTCTCTCACAAGCTGGTGCCCAAGGCTCTTTGGGCTTGTTGTTTGACAGGAAGGATGTAGCGCCAGATCCAAGTCATGATCTCAAGTACCAGCACAAACATGGGGGGTTGTTCATTGGCTGCACAATACTCGCTGAACACGACAGCTGCTGAAACTTCATTTCGTCTTTACCTAGACTTCTTCTGTGGCTACTAGCACAGACCAACGCTTCCCGTTAAACTCTTCTCGGCCAGATGTCTCGCTACAAGACGTCTAGAGAAGCTAAGGCAGTTCTACATACAGCAGCATGCAGTCGACTTTGCCCTCTGGCGCTCTTCTCTTCAACAGTGGAGACAAAATCCACAGCACAGCCCTTAGTCCGACTTCCTTTGGGCAGTGCAAGGCAAAGAGAAGATCATGACATAGCATGATAGCATGCATCGGAAAGGGCCAGAAGGAAATCCATAGGCAGGAATCTGCATTCATGATTTGCACCACTGCGTCCAGTGGCAACGACATGTAATGGCTTAGCCTCCACAATGACAGCTTCCCGGCACCAAAACAAAAGGAGACCAAGACTTATCGCTTCATTCCATACAAGTGAAAAGAACCCTAGTGCCAAAGTGCCAAGGGTAGGGTTAGAGGCTCTCCTATTGAGGGGCTATCGTGATCGCGCTTTTTGTTGACCGCTAAACAGCCCCTGCTGCACCCCCAAATGTGAAATTCTTCTGGCCTGGCCTTAAGAGTTATGTGCCTAAAGGGGGACGGGGGTTGACGGGTCAAGGCCTACTGAAGCAGAAAGGTCAATCGAAGTTGAATCCTTCTATTGACTTTCAAGGTTCAGCATGGAAGCCAGAGTTTTCTATGCCCTTAGTTGATCTTGGCTGCAAGTATAATTTCTCTGTTCCGGGTCCGTATTGCATGTCGCTTGGTCTATGTGATTCCAGTAGACAGAAAATACATTCAAGTTCAAGGCCCGTATTGCTAGCGTGCCCTCTTCACAACTCCGCCACAGAGGGCACTTTGCCCGGTGGTAGGGAGGGGGCATTACTTACTCCGCTGGCCTTTTGCAAGATGGATGATGTTTTCCCTAGGCTTCTGCTTCAGGGAAACTTGGTGTCATTTTTGCAGGCAATATTGTGTGAGATTCTGTGTGCGTTCACTTGGTCTACGCAGAACTCGGAACTGCAAATAAAAATAAATAAATAAATAAAAATATGCATGTTTTATTGCCATTTAATGTCACAAGGGGCACAAACGCCTAAATTTTCGTTTATTTAATCTGGCAAGTGCAAGTTGTGCGGCGTCTCCTCTCGGTCTCTGTTTGGAAAGCACTGGTTTTGGCTTTCGTTCCTGCCGCCCCTGGTTTTGGAGCCCAGGTCCTTCCTTCCACAGCAAGAGCACAGCACCACCAGCATAGGACATGCAAGGTAGGGTGAGTTCCTGTTGTTGTTGCGTTCCTTCCTTCCTCAGATGCGTGCTAGCTTCCTCTAATTCTTGCAAGGGCCCGCGTCTCTATTTCGCTTCTTTTAATCATTTCCTTTCTGCCAAACTTTCCTTGCTTCATTTCTTCCTCTGCTTTTTATTATCCCTAACCACTGTCTCCCATCCAAACCTTTATCATCAAGCTTGTCTCTCTTATTCTTTTGTCTATTTATCACTGGTTGACGAGAAAAGAAACTACTCTATTCTATTTCCTTCATCTCCTTTTACCTGGCTGCAGTATTGCCCTTTTTCTCCATAGTTCGGTTGCACCCTGTCCTTAAAATCTAACAGAAATTCGACGCTGCCTGTCGCAAAAAGGGACCGCAGACAATATCCATCTCATCTCCTTTAATTTCCTTACGACAATCCAAATCAATTTGTTTTTCTCATCATCATACAACGGAAAGCATCCAACAAAACTACGTGATAACCGCATTTATTCCCGCAGTTCTCTGTCGACGGCGTTCATAGCCAGCTATTACCAGCTTGTTCACATTCTCTTTTTACTTATCCACACTCTGCATCTGCCACCATCATGAGCGTGAGTTTCCTAACCACACTTGCCTCCCCTTGACTAGAACACGCGACTAACAATATTCTCACAGTACGGGTTAGTATTCACCCATTACTTGCAGCCTTTCTACTGTGAACCGACTGATAGGACGACGCTTCTATGATGCCCCAATTTCACAGCACATTGAAGAAAATTCCTCGCGTACTACCGATACTAACAGCGTCTCTTTCTAACCCGACTCAGATACGGTAACCAGCAAAACCCCTTTGAACAGGGCCAGTACGGTGGAAACCAGTACAACAACCAGTCGCAGCAACAGTACGGCGGAAGCCAGGGCTATGGAGGCGGCGACCAGTATGGAGGAGGTATGTTTGCGTCTAGACCACAAGACGCCTCGACGAGCCCTAATGCAAAGGCCAAGGAGTTGACATTGAAGATAGGTGGCGGTGTGGAAATGTCAAACTTGCCGTCCGGAGGTGGTTCCAGCAACGACCCCAACGCGATTCTTAACGAGTGCCGCGATATCGACAACGGAATAAATGAGATTGAACGCAGTCTAGAGCAGCTGCGCATGCTGCAACAACGCTCTCTAGACGATGCCGACACCTCGGCCGCCAGCGCGACAAACCGCCAACTGGACCAGATTTCCTCCAACACAATGAACATGTATCGCAGTCTTACCGACCGCATTCGCCAGATAAAGTCTAACCCCGAATCCCGCCAGCCCAAGAACTCGCCACAGGTTGGCCGTATCGATCGCCGCCTCAAGACTGCCATCAACAACTATCAGCAGGTCGAGTCTGCTTTCAGAAAGAGAACCCAGGAGCAAATGGCTCGCCAGTTCCGCATTGTTCGGCCTGATGCTACCGAGGAAGAAGTGCGCGCTGCTGTTGAGGATACCTCGGCCTCTGGCCAGGTCTTCAGTCAGGCCCTCAAGGATAGCAACCGGATGGGCAACGCCCGCGCTGCCCTTAATGCTGTTCAAGACCGCCACCAGGCTTTGCTCAAGATCGAGTCTCAGATTGTTGAGCTTGCTCAGCTGTTCCAAGATCTGGACACGCTTATTGTACAACAGGAAGAGACCGTTGTGCAGATGGAGCAAAAGGCCGAAGAAATTGTCGAAAACATGGACAAGGGTAACGAAGAGATTGATACCGCCATTACTAGTGCCCGGTCCGCTCGTCGCAAGAAGTGGTGGTGCCTGGCTATTTGCGTCGCCATTGTCGTTGTTATTATCATCATTGTCATTGTCTACCTTGCCGCTACGGGCAAGATTGGCGGCAGTGATGACAACAACAATAATAACAAGCGCTCCTTGGGATTTGTTCGCAGTCCCTCCACTGCTCCAGTCGCTGAGACGATCCCTATCGCTGCCCGTGCTCTCTCTGATATTGCCAAGAGACAACTGAACACCGTCGTGCCTCGTGAGGTGGCTGGCAAGGTTCTCCAGCTACGCGGTGGCCGGTGGCCTGGAATGATGAGCAGCCATGTATAAATCTACCTGCATGGCATAGCATGCATTTTGCTGTACGCCTTTGGCTTGTGGAAATATGATACCCCTTATTCTTTTGCATAGCTTCCTCGACACCAGAACGAAAAGATGAGATGTTCGTAGAATCTCTCATTGATCTTACATTTTGGACAACGCGCCAACTTGGAACGTTGGTCTGAATCGCTTTGAAAACTTGTCGTTGCAAGATGCGCCCGCATATTTTAACACAACTAAACACCCTCTTTCTTGCTGGAGGGGGGGGTTTTTTCTTTTTCACTTCTTGGATAATCCCTTTGCTCGATCTTTTTTGTCATGGTAGTAGCCCTTGACGGCCATTGTAATCATCCATCTTATCCTACCCTGCTCATCTTCTTTCTTTTTGTTTCTCTTCCCGTCCCTTCTTTGTCATTTACTTGTGTGCTGTTACTTTTCTCTTTGTCTTTGTTCTTGGGGCTCTTAAATGCCGGCGCGATAACTTCTTTCTTTGCGTTTTCTATTTCTTTTACTTTGTGGCTTTTGATCATACTTGTTTGCACACACAAGCCCTTCTCTTCAACATCACCGACATCCATTTCCCCTTATTCAGGCGTTTATTTTCTTTTTCGTTGGGTTGTTTGCTCGCTGTCGCCATTCCAGACTACCTTTTTGTAAAGTCCCCTGCTTGAATATATACCATGTTTTATTTTCTGTGTTATTTCATGCTATTTCGTGGAGATATGCTTGAATTTTGCATACCCTTCGTGGTTCGTTACTTTGATTTTTTAAGTTGTGCACAAGGCTTGTATGCATCGATCAAGATCCCATTATCTACGCAGGTCGATCAAGCTTTTGATTCATCTTGGAACGTTTACGCACGGCAAGAGAAGAGGACTCGTGAGAATACTCGGACTAATGTAAGAAAATAATAAATAGATATTGTAGTTACTAAGAAAGAAGCAAAAAAAAAAGGGAGCCTGTTCTGTGATCCGAGGCGTCATTTGTCCAAGTACAAAGCTGAAGTAAGCAAAGAAACACCGAAATTTTTGAGCCATGAGCTGCGAGCTCAAGAATAAGTAAACGATCTGGTTAAACTAGAAAACGAAAAGCCAGAGGAAAGGAAAAGAAATGAAGACGAAGATTGTACATGTTACACACAGAGAGGAGAGAAGGCTGATGGAAGGCGGCATTATCGGGTAGTAGTGGTGGAAACGGTAGACACAAGACTCGCTGGGCTATGGCTGCTTGGTCAGATGCTGCTAGACTGGGGATTTTGGCGGTGCGTGCGCGGGCATCTTGCCTTTGCCCTTAACATCGCTACCATCCGCACTTGTAACATTCGTGGAGTCTTTGCGCCGTAAGCTTTCAGTCGTGCTATGCATTAGATCGAGACGATTTTGCTGCTGCTGTACTCGGATACTGTGCTGCAGATTCGCTTCGCCCGCTTCGACAACTTGGCTCAGCTTTTTCATGCACTCGTCGAATTCGGCCACAATCGGCGCATAGTTCTTTGCGCCCGGCTCTAGGAGTGGATTTGATGTCTGGGGATCGGGGAAATGTTCGACAAGAATATCAACACTTTTCGGCAAGAGAGCATCGGTGCCAGTAATCTCCAAGATCATGTCGCCGTCACTGTCGGAACCTTTGTTGGCAGCATTTCCGGAGGCTGCGGCAGTGCTGATGCCACCACCAGCGGAGGTGGGACCAGGTGAGCCACCCAAGGGCATAAACTGGGCGCTTGTCACAGCCCAGTCTGCGGTTATGCTGGAAGCGGCAGCCACGGACCAACCGGTATCTGCATCGGAAGGCTGGAGATCGACGATAACGGCGCGATCATAAAGACCGTGGCTGCGGTTGTTGGCAAGCTGAAGCGCATGTGTGAGAGTATCAGGCTCATCATCACTGAAGATGTAATACACCTGCGGATGATAGGTCGTCCCGGTAGATGTGTTGGTGACAAGGGTTAAAGGAGGGTCGAATGGGCGGACGGTCACTTGTTCATGGACATCAGGCTCGTAAAAATCCGGAGGACGGCTAGAATCGGGAGAAGCGTGGATTGTCGCATGAGCTGCCGCATCTGTGATGTGGAGGCTGATAGCGGCATCAGAACTTTTCTTGTCGAGCGGCGGGTGCTTATCATGGAGAGACACAGGACTTGGTGCTGCTGATGTATGCACATGTCTTGGTGGCGATGAACTGGAGGTGCCCTCAGGGCCGCTGATGTCGGCCATGGCGGAGAAAGGTATGTTGGTAATTAGGTCCAAGTAATGTAGATTAAGACAAGATGTCACGGTGCGCGCCTGGGAGGACAAGCAAAGCAAAGAGAAGAAGACACTAGGAGTAATAGAAAATCAGGCAATGTTGAAATTAGAGCAACAAAGACAAATGCGGACTTTACACTCAGCGAAAAGGCGTAGTAGCAAAAAAAGGTAATAAAGGTACAAACAAGAATGGAGAAGGGAAGCCGAGAAGCGATGCTCTAGAACTTGATAGCCCAACAATAAAATTCGCAAGGAAGTTACAACGATTATGAGATAAAAATGAGGGGAAACAAGCTTCACGCATTCAACTGATGTAAAAAAAAAAAAGAATAAATAATTGACACCAGCGCCAGGCTACGATGAGGGCTTGAGCATAACAATGACATAAGTCAGAAGTTACTACCTTGGTTATTCCTTAGCAGTCAGTTACTCCCAACCCCCTGTGCTTATCTTTCTTATCACACGTGACTACATACTTGCGTCTTTGTACGACCATGACAGTCTAGGGGAAGAAAAAAAAGCCCCACTGTGCTCACCGCCTAATTTTTCGATGGGCAGAAAAAAAAGTCGTCGCCTTTGGCTTGAAGCAAGTTTGGGGACCGAAAAAAAAATAACATCAAGTCCATCGTTGTTTTTTTTTTTCGGCGGGAGAAGCACGACAGAAATAATTGGTCACATATCCTTCTTCTTTCAGGGCTACTGCGTCCCTTTTGGTCAATTCTCCTTCTACATCGGCCTCGACAAAGGCATGATCGCAGCTTGATTTCCCCTTGCTCTTTTCTCCTTTCGAAAAGTCTTGGTCCCGAACCCGTCGATATAGCTTCCTAAATTCGCATTCTAATCAAGCACCCTGTGCTCACAACCCTTCCATCATGGATATTCATCGGTGCCGCTTTGTACCGTTCCCACCCGGTGCTATCAACTCCATCGCCGTCTCACACCCTCGACCCGAAAGCAAGGCCCAGGTCAACAATGTCCGTGTGGCCATCGGCCGCGATAATGGCGACATTGAGCTTTGGAATCCACGCAAGGGCGACTGGCAACAGGAGAAGATCATTTTTGGCAGCAAAGACCGTAGCGTCGACAGCCTAGCATGGGTCACGGGCATCGATCACAAGGTTGGCGACGCTACTGCTCTAGGCCCGATGCGCCTCTTCAGCACTGGATACACTTCAACCGTTACTGAGTGGGATATAACTAAGGGAAAGCCGCGTGCCCATGCCAGCGGCCCACACGGAGACATTTGGTGCATGGCATCTGTTTCGCCTACTTTGTCATCAGCCAATAGCGGGAAGCCTATCACCCCTCGTATAGTAGTCGGCACTGTTAACGGTGAACTGGCACTGTATTCAGTGGCTGACGATGAGCTGCGTTTTGACAGGATTGTGGCTCGCTCGACGACCAAGGGCACAAAGATGCTTAGTGTAGCTTTCCAGAACCCGCGCACCGCTGTAGTCGGGTGCTCGGATGGAACAATTCGCGTATACGACATTGTCAAGGGCATGCTGCTCCGCAAGATGACTCTCGGTGCCGATGCATCTGGTGGTACCAAGGAAATCATTGTGTGGGCTGTTAAGTGTCTGCCCAATGGTGACATTGTCTCGGCCGATTCATCTGGTCAGGTTTGCATTTGGGATGGTCGTACCTACACGCAGGCCCAGAGAATTCAGAGCCACGATCAGGATGTTTTGAGCTTAACCTGCAGCCTTGATGGCAACACTATTGTTAGTGGCGGGATGGACCGACGCACTATTGTCTACAAGAAGAATTCCGGCAGCAATCGCTGGTCCAAGATCTGGGGTCGCAGATACCACGAACATGATGTCAAGACACTGGCTACCTTTGAAGTGGCCGACACTAGCGTGGTTCTTGCTGGAGGTATGGCCAATATTCTTCTCTTTATATGTATACTGTCTAGCCAAGCTGTCAGAAATAACTAACGTTTTCTTCAACAGGACCCGATGCCACTCCTGTCCTCATTCCTCTCAAGGAAGCCGGTATGGAAAACCACCGTCGCCTGCCTATGCTTCCCCACCGCACCCCTCTCCAGAGCGCACCCAATTCCCGCATCATTGTCAGTTGGTGGGGCCACCAAGTCAACATTTGGACTCTACATAAGTCCTTTAATGAGCTGCTCTCTGAAAAGGCCTGCGACAACAAGGACGTGCGCGAAAACTGGAAGCTTCTCAAGACAGTTATGATCAGTGGTGACAGCAATATTACCTCCGCCTCCATCAGCACTGATTGCTCGTTGCTAGTTGTTGCTACTAATTCCAGCATCAAGGCCTTCCGCATCGCCTTCTCATCGCCACTCAAACCCTCGACCTTCAACCTTGTCTCTATTCCCCTAACCGAGAATATCGCGACTCTTGGTGCCCACATTGTCCAGATCTCGCCCAACGGCAAATGGCTTTCCATAGTTCAGGCCTGTGACAACGTGTATATGGCACCAATCATTGAAACGAAGGGAAATAGACTAGAGGAGTCTGTTGCCATTGGCCCCAAGGTGCAACATTTGAAGCGGTTCGCTCGCGAGCTTAGCAATGCTGCGGCTGCCAGCGGCCTTGGCCGCTATGACAGAAGCATTACCCAGCTTGCCTACTCAGCAGACAGCAATATGCTTGCAACTGCTGATCTAGCTGGCTATGTTGATACCTGGGTCGTCAAAGATTTCCTTGGCGCATCTGTGCAATCTAGCGCCTCAGGAGATGAAGAAGACTCTGATGATGAAGACGAGAATGCTGTTTCGTCATGGGTTAAAAACCCCCGCGGTGCTCTGCTACCTAAATTAGTTGGTTCGCCCTCGGCACTCTCTTTCTCTAACTACGCCCCCTCTAGTTCCGAGAAGGCACTTTTGGCTCCCATAGATTCCAAGGATGATGTGGATGACTATACCCTGCTAGCAGTGACCGTCAATTTCAACGTCACCGCATTCAACACGCTTAAGGGCACCTTGACCCGCTGGTCACGCCGCAATCATCGCAGCGCATTGCCCACGCAAATGCTAGAGACCCGCGACGTGGTCAAGGGTATTTTGTGGGAGGGCTCGCGTGTGTGGATGTATGGCATCTCGTTTGTCTTCATGCTGGATCTCAACCAAGACCTCGAACGTCCCACCAACAAGGCCACCAACGGCAGGACTCTCTTGGCTGCGGATGATGCTACGCGTAAACGCAAGCGAAGCGCTAACGACTCCGGAGCTGGTGGCAAAATGGCCCGCGGCACTCTAGGACCTGTTTCCATCGGCAAGCAAACTGCCGGTAGCACAACCGTCACGGAGGTTTTTGAGTACGATACGTACCGTAGCCACGGCGCCAAGGCTGCCGCTGCTGAGGCGCCCCGTGGCGAGGACGGCGAAGACGAGAGTGACGATGACGAGATGGATGGTACATCGGAATTGGCCAAGCGAAGAGCGCAGGAGATGCAGCTCCAGCAGTCAGCCGTTGCGGACGACGGCACGACAAGACCAAAGGCATACGGGTTTACCTTTAAGTACAGACACATCTTGGGTATGGTTCCACTGTCAGCGGGTACCAATGAGGGTGTAGAGGTGGCGCTGATTGAGAGGCCTCTCTGGGAGGTTGATTTGCCAGAGAGATATGCCGGAGCGCATGAAAAGGTGCGGTAGTGGTAGCAGGCAATGCCATGTTCATGGCCGCACAGAGCTACCCGTTGGGGCTGATAAACGGCGTTCTTCTTTTGTGCTTCTTTCTATATTGTCGTTTTTCTTCATCTTATTTTGTTGCTTTCAGGCGTTGGACTTGCAGAGTCGTGTGAGTTAGTAGATAAGGCTTTACTTTACTTGTCACATTTAAAACGAGCATTATTCTCAGATTATGTTTAGTAGCAAAATCGCAGCACAGAATCTAGGTGACAATTTAGGGTTTCTTGACGGAGAAGGGTTTTTGCTAAGCCAAACCCTAGGCACAGGCACAGGCACGAAGCAAGACCAACTGGACAACACACTACTCATCGTTTCATGGCACAGCTCTCGTTCCATGTTTTACTCACGAGGAGGAAATGAGACTGACTGGCTGGGGTTTATGAAGAGCTTAGTGGTTCAAAAAAGACGCCAGATATCAAGGTCTCTTTGTTCTTTTCTTCTTCTTTGTTTCTGTCACCCTTTCGTGTTCGTTAATATACGACGTCTAGGCGTTGGGAACAAGCGAGCGGAAGAAAACATCACCGCTCAAAAGGTTGGATTTGCGTGAGAGGCTTTGCTTTTCAATCGAAAACTGAAGGTCTTGTAATGATGGTGATGATGAATATCAAGCTAGAGGAAAAACAATAAATTCGCACCATTTAATCGAATAATTACATACATGTAACGCAACGCGCAAGCACCAATCTATTATGGCAGGGGCTGACGCGGCCTTGGCTCATGACTGCACTTTGGGGGGTACTTGGGTACTTGTAAGGTCTTAATGGCCGGGATGGGTTTCACCCTTTGTGATCTGGCTTTAGGAGAACATCAGCAGGCTTTCGGATTAGTTTGAGAAAAGGGAAAATCGAGTAAGAGGGAAAAAGTGGTGTGGCAACTGCTCTGTCTGTAGTTCCCAGCGATTATTTAGCTTGAGGAATCATGGCGAGTTCTTGTACTCAATTCAACTACCGCCTCACTTGCTGTATAAACGTGACATTTCGTCGATCATACAATCATAGAACAGGTACAGGCAAAATAGTCATTCCAGTTTCCTCTCAAAGTAGTAGAGAGCAGGGCGAGGCGAGAGTCGGAACCGAGCCAGGTCTGGTTTAGGCCGAGTCCCTTTTTCTTCTTTTTTTTTTTTTTTTTTTTTTCTTTTTCTCAAGTCTGAGTCTCCTACTGCACTTGGCCAAGTGCGTGGTTTGGGATGGAATAACCATGACGTCCGATTTGTTTATGTCCCTTGCCTTGGTGACAAGCTGCATAGGATATGGACACAATGGGCGAAGACACGCCAAGACAAGAGTACTAAGGAGATTACAGGCTGCCGAAGGAGAAGAGAGATGACGCTGCCGATGTCGATGTCGATGCCGAAAAGCCTACGTCTACGCATTGACGGCAATGAAGACAACATAGCGATGAGGATGATGGACGGGATTGATGAAGATGCTTGGCTTAGTTTGTTGACTTCAACATGTGATATACGGTGTGACTGAGGGTTCCATATGGCTAGTTAAGAGGAAATTGTGCTTGCTGGAATTACGTGGATGAAGGGTGGCATGACAACGTTGCTGTACACACCATACACGCACAAGTTTTTTGCTTGCGCAAGAAGAAGGATGAACTGTTGTCGTCGTTCGTCTCGTCATCGTCGTTGTCGGGCTGCCACCCAATGAGGCGACACTCAACATAACAGGGACAGGACAAGAGCGGGAGCCAGAGGAACAGGTAGAGAAAGAAGAAGAGGACGAACAAACCAACTAGGACCTCTCTCTGCCCTACCACAAACAATAGCAAGACAGAAAAAAGGTAGAGGCACATTGGTTGAGGCTGTGCCAAAACAAGAGACAGGATTAGCCTCGTCATCGCCCCTCTCTAGCTTACAAGTCTGTCTAAATGCGGTGAGCCACTGGGTGTGAAATTGGGAACGGGGGTTTTCCACGAAATACAGGTCTTATGCCCCTCTTCCTCTGCCCGCAAACTTTCTTGGTTCCTAGGAGGATGGATGGATGGATGATCTTTGGCCTGGTCTTGGTCTTGGTCCGAATTGCGAGGTGAGGAGTGCGTGAGTGAGTGCGTGGACATCTACAGCTGGCTGTCCCCATACAAAGCAGCTGGAGAACGTGTTGGTGCCTAAAAGCTTGAAAACCCCTCTAAAAACGATTGATTCTGAGATGCATTGGGCGAACTGTTGGCATCTACACACAAACAGCAAGGAGGACAGGATTTGGTTGAAGCAGCGAAATCGCAGCCACACGGTGCGATGGCCGCCACTTGTGGCTTCTTTCCAACATAGTTCGGCCTCAACGTTGGGAGCAATTGCGATGAAGCGTGAATGCTCTGTGCTTTTCTTTTGAGACTGTTTGCGACTTCCTCCGGATCGAATTGACACCTATTAACAAGGAACACTCGCTGATTGGCTCTGCTGTCATACAGCTGACGCGTATACACTTTCCTTTTCACAGGCCCTATCCTTGTACCCCTGTCTATCCCCTCTGTGCTCCCTGGCCCAGCTTGAAACGTAACGCACGTAACGCACGTAACGCAGCGAGAGAGCAAAGCGTCTTCGACTTCCTCGCCATCCTTCTATGGGCAGTCAAAAGAATTGCACGGTGCCAGTTTCTCCTTCCTGCCCTTGTTGATCACTTGCAGCGCTGTATGGCTCATCCTAAGGACCTTAACAAAAGGAAGGCATACGCAAGAGAGTAGGAAGCAAGGGCGAAAAGGGCAAAAAGAAGCAGTAGGCCAAGCGAAGCAGCGTAATCAGCAGCTTCTTTCTTCCATGCCAAGCAGGCATTAGTTCCCAGACTAGGTTATTGCCCGTTGCCGATACCCACAGTACCCACTTTGGCTTTAATCTATCCATCTTTGCGCAGCTTTCGTCTTTCGTCTTCAATCTTGGAATCTTCAATTCTTCAATTCTTCAATCGAACTCTCCCCTCTTCCAAGCGACAGACACCAGCAGTCTTTAACCAACGCGACACATACACAAAACTTTCTTCATTTCCTATCTGCGATTTATTTTCCCTCCGATTCTTCGAGATTTAACGACACCGAACCTGAGCGCTGATAATTTTTCCTTCTTTCCTTTTATTGCCATCGTATTTTTCTTTCGCCTACATTTTTATGATCTCGAGCAAAAGAGGCAACCACGGCAATTTACACACAAGCTGGTGACGAAAGCTCCTCCTTGTCTTCGAATCTTGATCTTCTTCGTCCCGTCATTCGTCTTGGCTTTGAGCAACAACAACAACAACAACAAACAAGCATCGCCATTTCTTCAAAAGCCAAGCACCAACAAGCCCAAACTTGCACGCCTCGGATTCCGCCTTTGCTTTCGCGTGCTTTTAAATACGACGAACACAGCGAACATCACGACGACACGACCTAACCATCCAGAAAAAAACTCACCCCCACCGCCGATGATAATCTAGACTTGATAAACCGCCATCAACTTTATCATACACATTGTTATTGTCGGCTCGTCCGGAGCTTACCATCTCTCACAGCCTTTCTTTCTCGCTAGACGTCAAGTGTCAACGTGGGCTCCTGATTTGGGGTTTTTTCCCTTGGCCTCTCCATTTGCTACTGCATGGCCCTCGTCTTGACCTCTTAGACCCCCTTTTTGCTCACATTCTTTTTTCCTCCTCTTCATCTATTACTCTTTAATCAAAACATACGCCTCACACTCACATCCATCATGAACGACCAATCCCAAGACTGGCGCCAATCCGGCAACAACTCCACCTATGGCGAGGAATGGGCCCGAGATCTGAGAGTTAAATTCGAGTCTCTATTGAAGGAAAAGCGCATGAATGACTTCCGTGCTGCCCAAAGGCAGGGGTCGCCAGCAATCCATGACTCTTCGGACTCCAGTGCCCGGTCTCCCTTTCTCCCCTCCACGTCTTCTCCTTCGCCTATGGCCGCCCACTCTTTCAATAGCCCGCCAAACTACTCCTCAGTCCGCTATCTTCCCAAGATTCCCGTACCGCCAAATGCCGACGACCGCGAGTCCCAAGTCTTCCGCAGCATGATGATAAGTTTGGCGTTAACCCCCACCAAATATGAAAATCCTGGGTTGCTAGACGAAGCCCTGCAAACTATTCCTCTGGATCGCATATACGCAGAAGCTGAAGAAGAGTCGCAATTAATGAGAGCACAGGCCGAATCTCTTGGTCGGGATCGTCCCGAGTGGGGTTATCAGGATTGCGTAATCCGTGCTCTTCTTAGGTAAGCCACAGCGACCCCTCTGAATCTGCCGCCACCTCTGCTTTTGCTTGTGATCGGCCTGGAATACCCACTAACACTCGTTTTCCCTTTTGAAGATGGTTCAAACGCTCATTTTTCAGCTGGGTGAATAACCCGCCCTGTCCTGCCTGCCATACTCCCACAGTTGCTCAGGGCATGACTCAGCCTACGCCCGAAGAGAATGCCTGCGGTGCCCTCAGAGTGGAACTTTACAGGTGCTCAAATGGAAGCTGTGGTGCCTACGAGCGCTTTCCTCGCTATGGTGATGTCTGGCGTCTTCTCCACACCCGCAGGGGTCGTGTAGGCGAATGGGCTAACTGCTTCGGTATGCTTTGTCGTGCTGTAGGAGGCCGTGTTCGCTGGGTGTGGAACGCCGAGGACTATGTTTGGACCGAGGTCTACTCCGAGCACCAAAATCGGTGGGTGCATGTTGATGCTGTCGAGGAGCTGTGGGATAGACCAACCATCTATAGTGAGGGCTGGAACAAGAAGATTTCTTACTGCGTAGCGTTCTCCATCGATGGCGCTACTGATGTCACCCGCAGATACGTGCGCAAGAGCGAGTGTGCCGCTGACCGGACACGATGCCCTGAGGAAGTCATGATGTATATCATGCAGGAAATCAAAAACATCCGTCGTCAAAACATGGACAAGAATGAGAGAGTCCGCCTGCAGAAAGAAGACATGGCTGAGGACGAGGAGCTACGCGGCTACGTGGTAGCCTCGATTGCCATGGCTGTAACCAACATCAAGCCTGGGAGCAGCTCCTCTGCTCAAAACTCTAGACCAGGCCAAGACATTAAGATGCCTGCTGAACAGCAGCTGTTGCAACAACAGGCTGACCAAGCAAACTGGGTTGCTGCACAAAATTCCAACTACCAACCAGGCCGATTTCCAGGTGGTGGATTCCCTCCACAGGGCCCGCATGGCCAATAAGCCACTAGTTGCACACATCTTCGCACCCGAACTTGCCGTCATCAATACCTCCTCCCTTCTTACTGTATCCCTATCAAGATTAAGACCAACGCCGATCCATTATATCCAACAAACAACAATTCGGCAACCCGATCACATCATTCCTGCCTTTTTAGCCTGCCGATACCCGAACCATATTTACCAGCATATTCTCCCTTGATATCCCTATCTTCCAATTTAACTCAGACGTCTTATTTAGAGACTCTCATCTTTGCATACATCATTTTGTCCTGCTTGAAACAAGCACCTTTTTTATTTTTCCACCGGACGTCAAAATCACCAATAACATTCAAGCTGCTCTGACATTTCTACCACGCTTATTTACGTTTATGGCATTAATCAATGCCGGATTTTCTTTGTCCTCATTGCCCTAACTAAACGCCGGGGAAGACACTACGTCCTAGGGTCCCTGAAAAACGACGCTGACGATATTGCACTCCTATCTGCTGGGCCACACACATTCTCTATATTTCTATCCCACTTCCAAGTCATTCTTTTTACACATTTTTCTCACCGCCTTGATGGTGGACTCGATCTACAGGCTCACTTGAAGCATCTGTACATGATTGCCGATCCTCAAATATGTTGTGAGCATATTTCCCATAAGCTCCAACTTCTAGGCTACATATGTAGTTGGGCGGCTACTATGCTACACAAGCCGACGTTTGGTTGCTTTGCGTAACACCAACTATAGCGTATTCCTCGTCTTCACGCCTTTTCTTTTTGTTCACTCTTTTGTTCTTTTTCAATTCTTGTCTTCTGTCTTCTGTCTTGACCTCTTCCTTTTTTCCTTTTCTTTTTTTTTCTACATCTAGTGTTGTTATTCCGCACTTTACACTTGCATCCTGCGGCCTTTTTTCTTCTTTTTTGACATTTTTCTTACATTTCCTTTGTCATATCATATCTTTTGTCTATTCGGTTGACAGAATGAAACCCTGTTTTTTTGTTCTGGTACTTGCATAGCGATGGTTGTATACTCGTCCTCTTGTTGTTTTCTCTTTCTTGGTCTTGTCATTTGCCATGTTTACTTTTTCTCACCTTTCTTCTCTTTTGTCAGTCTTTAAATTTGAGACAAAATGTCAATGAATCCTTCCTCAATCCTGTTCATCTATGGTATTCATGTTTTCTGTTGGTTGATTGAACGATATGTCTTGTGATGGTAGATGATGTGATATGTGGGTTCCCCATTCATGTATGGCCACTGGCTGCGGCATACGGTAATGCGCATGCACCAGCCATCCATTGAGTAAGATGGTTAGCCGGGAATGATATTTTGGTGTTGTAGTTGGCGGGCAACAAGATGCAAAGCCCGCGATAGCGGTTGTTGTTGTGGCGGGATAGGCGGCCGATGTTGTAGTAGTGGCACATTGAAGCATGTACGGACTGGTTATCTGTAACTCTGGTCCTTGGCCCCCAGGATGGGATGAGAATGTCGATCGAAATATGGATTTTCTCACAAAGCTCCAGGCAGTCGTCTAGGGCTTTACGGCCTAGGACTGCGTGGGAAAGAGAGCTTATCCTAAACAGTTTCCGTCTTCTCCCTAAGCTCTATAATGCAAGCTAATGAGAGACTAGCTAACTGTATTGTTCCTGAGATTGCTATTTAAGAGGAACACTGAGTGTTTGTTTCTTAGTCGGATGCGAAAAGAACATGTATGGAAGGCTGGCGAGAGGGGGGGAGGGGCTGAATCTCGATTTCTTTGAGTGACTTGGGAACGATGTAACGAGACACTAGTGCAGTAGTACCTCTAACGATTCAAGAAGGGCAAGATTTCTAATGTCAAATGAACAAGGGAAACTAAGAAAGGGTGATTTCCACAGGCCATTTAGACAAAAACAAGATGAATCGTGTGTACACTTGGCTGTGCATGTGAGGCATGTATTAGGGTATCCAAAGCAATGCCGTACTAGTGTTGCATCCTTAAGCTTGGCTGCGACCGTCTTCGTGCCTGCCTCCCTTTTTCTTTTTTGACCATTTTAGGCGGTTGCAGTTGCGGTTGCTACAAACAAGTATACCGAGTCTTGGAGCTCGAGTCTTCGCTCCTGGATCTTGATACAAAAGAGGAAGGAAGGATAGCTAGGCGTGAGTGAAAAGGGAAGGAAGGGAGCGAAAGGAAGGAAGTACCAAGTATAGAATCCGTACTAATAATACGGCCTTGGTCTTATTGGGATGAACAAGAGCAGAGGGTAGGGTGGAAAAGAAGGCAAGGAATGGAAACCTGAAGAACTTAACTCGTGTTTGTTTTTAGTTGATTTGGAGCCAGGCGTCGTCGATTAGCATTGGGGGCCTTGTTTGGAAAGAACTGGGGCTATTGGGGCCTCATGCTGGTGGTTATTTTGGGGCAAAGTTTCTCGTGAATGGCAGGCAGCTGTATAGCTTAGGTATAAAGCCAAGTTAATATCAAACGGCACGATCTACTAGAAGATTCGATATGATGAGGTGTTTAATGGGGACAAAAAAAGACTCCCTGGGGATTTTCTCAAGGAGAAAGCATGAACTATCCACATAGCCTGGCTTCGTATACGAGGCACCAGCCTTCCTTGACTCAATAACTAATGGTACTCGTACCGTACCGCCTTTCTCGCTGTCTACTTGGCAGGGAAGAGCCTAGAGTTGCTGGGCAGAGCGGGATAATGAATTCTGATACAGAAACTGATCAGCGACACAGGCCAACAGACCAGAACATTCACTTGATATCATGAGGAATTGGGAATCTGGATTGGCTGCAAAAGCCGCACAAGGTCTATACCGTGCGCTGGATAATGCTGTTGGTGTATGCCGGATAGCGATCCTTTGCTTCCTTCATCGTGTATGCAGCAGCGAGGGACTAGGAACAATAATACACCATTTGTATGGACCAGAACTTTGCTGCGACTCGCTCGGTCCGTCTTAAGTCCACCAAATAAGAAAAACGAAAAGGTGGAGGAGGTGAGGGTGGCCATGATGTCATGCTAGAAGGAATATGTGCGTTGTTGATGGCATGAGGTAACGTTAGCTCTCTAGTGCTGTGGTCTTTGGTCGAAGTAAAAAAGTAAAAAAGGAGAGGTAGGCTGGGCACTCATCTGTTGTGCTCCAGTTGGTGTTTCCATATTCCATATCATAAGAGCAGGATTACCCTCCGCGATCTTACGTTGCGATGCTTATGGGCCTTTTGGTGTATCATGGAAGAGCTCGTATTACAGGAGGGACCGCCAACCTTTTTGGATTTCCTGGTCTCGTGTCTTGGCATGTGCGTTGTTTTTTCTTGCTGCCCTTTGTCTCGCCATAAATCATGACTGAGCCAGGCATGTGGTATGTAACGAGATGAATTGAATCCAACAGCAGCGAAATAGCAGTTTAATAGGGCATAACACGGAATAGAACAGAGCACGATACAGTACACCACAGCAGCACAGTGCAGAAGCACAACAGACAAGATCTCGCCAAAGCCCGTCCCGTCCGCTCTGACCCAATTACCGGCCCCCTTCGGCTTGTTAAGCTTTTCAGTTCTTTCTACTCCCCTTCCTAATGCAGTTGCATTCAGCGAGCGCTGTTTTCGATCTCATCCCTACTTTCTTTCATCCCCGGATTTCTCAAGCCGTAAACAGCCAAGCGAGAACTCAGGCCAAGGGAGGCTTGTCCGCTGCGAGGGCAGACGTTCTAATACACGAGAAGGAAAGACAACAAGAACTTGACTTGGCCAACTTTATCCGACTGTATTTGTGGGCGGCTGAGAGGGACAGAAAGAAATTCGCAGCGGAGAAGAGAGTGGGTGTACGGACCACTGGAAGAACTACCCAACGTCAAGGGCAAACATGCGCTGTAGCAAAGGGGGAAGCAAAATGTCTCGACCTATATTCTTTAAAACCTTATTTAAGCATCTCTCTTTAACCGAGGGCGCAGTAAGGCAAGATTGAAGAAAAAGGAAAAAAAAAAAAGCTAAATAACGAAACAAGGCGAGAAAGAAAGTCTCGTGGTCTACAGCATATCCACAGCCCTCGCTGACCGTTCCGTGTCCACGGGGGGACTTGGCTGTATCGTAACCTAGCAGCACATGCATGTGCATGCATGTGAATATGTAAGTGTATAGCACATGCCCACACAATCTTGCTTGACTTGGCAACTGGCATCTCAAGCACTTTTGTCATGTCTAGACCTATCTGTCTCTCTCTGGCTTTGTCATGTCTAGACCTATCTGTCTCGCTCTGACTTTGTCATGTCTGGGCGTCCCGGTATCTGTTTCTGCCTGTACATCTACACTTGACTGTCTACGTTGTGGTTGTCTAATGCTGTGCATGCACACATGGCATGTACAAAACACACGACAGGCGATCATCTCGAAAGCTGGGCAGGGAGGAGGAAAGGCTAACATTACGAGAAAGCATTCCGAGGCCATTGGCTCCATTTACGAGAGAAAAAAGGGACGTGGCTAAGCAGAGAGGGAAAAGGGAGGGAAGAGGACATGCTCTTACTCTGGTTTTGGCTTATGCTGGATAGAGGTTGTTTGTTCTTGGTGAAACCAGCCCAGCCCGGCTCAGCCGCGAGATACCTTCTTAAACTCCCTTCCCTTCGTACTTACTTGCTCTCTGCTCTTTGGTATTTCTTTCATGCCTTCACCCTTGGCCTGGCTTGGCTCCTTCTGATCTGTCGACCCTTGAAACATTTCACTGCCCGGCCACTCACTGGAACATCTCATACGAGCGAAAACGTCGTTGTCACCCGGCAAACAGCCGGGGTTTGTGGGTGTTTTTAGGAACATTTGGGACATCTCGTGTGGGCGGTCTGGTACATGACAGGCGGAAATAATGGCTGGGCTGATTATATTCATGCTTTTATTCATCTTTTGCCGTCCTATAGAGGGGTGTTGCCATGAGGCACTTACAACCTATGTGTTCATCTGTTAACACCCACTAGATAGCTTAGGGCTAGTCTCAGTCACTGGTAGCATGCTGTGTCTTTGCATCTTTCTACGCCTGGAATCAAGCTGACGTCCCGTGTAGACCAATGTAGGGCTCGTTTTCATTTCTGAGTGTGGTTTAGAGTGCTTTACTCCTCTCCCGAGCCCGCCGTGCTTAATTCCAAGGACTACTCTCTATAGCATTTGGCCCCCGCACTTGCATTGATGCTCGTTGTGATTCCAACTCTCGTATATGTACGTTTCGGACGGCTACTAACTTTAGTCGAGACTACGTCGGTACCCAAGCTTCCACCCACCCCCTCCACCCCCTCAAAAATAACAAAACCCTGTGGGGCCAGGCCAAGGACAAGACCAAAGGAAGCCGAAGCGAAGTGGTATGCTAGGTTTAAGTGCCGGGAAGGGCAGAGCTAGCAGCAGGTAGATAGATGCATTCCCCTGTAGAGTACAGAACACGACAAACGATCCCGAAGCAGGAAGGATAGCTACAGCAGCAGCAATGTCGAAGGAGGCTTGAGCAACCTTTGCGTTTTCCGTTCCCGCCCCAAGCTCATATCAGGAGTTGTATAAAGAGCCCAACCTGCCCGCCACCATAATGGGCTTTTCTTGTTCTTCTCCTCATCACATTCAAACATCTCTCTTCTCTTCTAATAGCTTCTCTACCACTACTTTACTACATCTTGCACCTAGTTACTCTAGACTTCTGTCCTTCTCTATTTTCATACTTCCACCAACCTTTCAAAATGAAGTTCTCCATCCTACCCATGATTGCCGGTGCCATGGCTACCTCGAGTATGTACTGCTTTCACCCTATTATACATTTTGAACCTCTCACTAATAGTCTCCTTTAGTCTCTCATGACGGAGTCTACCTTGCTGAACTGAGCATGAACAGCGTTGCCTGCTCCGACGGCCAATATGGCCTTAGTGCTAAATACCCTACACTGGGTAGTCTCCCTGCCTTTCCCAATGTTGGCGGTGTTCCTGACATCGAACAGTGGAACTCTGTGAACTGTGGTACTTGCTGGAAGGTCACCATTCCCAGCGGAAAAAGCATTTTCATCCTGGGTATTGACACTGGCA
This sequence comes from Ceratocystis ficicola, assembly GCA_038407015.1. Taxonomy (NCBI): domain Eukaryota; kingdom Fungi; phylum Ascomycota; class Sordariomycetes; order Microascales; family Ceratocystidaceae; genus Ceratocystis; species Ceratocystis ficicola. The sequence goes on from JAZBQP010000219.1 coordinate 26,924, forward strand.
AAGGTGCATTCAATGTGAATCCCGAAGCCTTCACTGCCCTGGTTGGCAGCACCGATCCTGGCCGTGTCGACAACGTCCAGTACGAGAAGGTCGATGTCACCAACTGCAAGATGCCCGCTAACTAGGTGATTTCTCCGGAAGCTCCTACTTGCTACCCCCGCTGAGTAGTCTGGCATTGAAGGAGCCCTGCACTGAACGAAGTTAATACCTCCGGCGGAGATCAACGACTTCATGATACATACACATGGGGGACGGTTAGAGCCATGAGGGCAGTACGCTGTTGCCGGCCCTGTCCTGCCAGATGCCCCTCTTAAAGACGCCTTTGCGCTCAGTTTTTGTTCTGTTTTTGTTTTTTTACTTCCATGACTATATTTATATTATTGTCCATAGTTACTACTCACTCCTTTTGAATGATATGTTATTTATTCACCACCAACACTTCTATCAACTTGATCCCTGTAACGACGTGTAACTGCGAAAGGGTGGAACTAAGAGATATGCAAGTGTTAACCCAAGTAGTAATAGAAATAACAAAATAGTATGCAGAACACGCACGTGAGGCTCTGTGGCTTGGAGGCAGGTAGAGGTTTGGACAAATGATATTGTATCAAGTAGTAAGTAGAAACAAGCAAATTCTAGACAAAAGAAAATAGAAAAAATCCCAAGAAAGAAAAGAGGGAGAGAGCGACCATCAGGCTTGTCGGCAGGCAAGCTTCAACTAAAGGGGGAGAGAGCAGAGAAGAAGTGAAAAAGAAAAAAAATCAAATAACCTCCAGGTTAAATCTTGTGATTACCCGCCTACATTCATACAGGACAAAAGGAAAGAAAAGAGAGAAAAGGATCGAAGAAAAAAACAAAAGTTGAAAAACAAAAGAACAACAGGAAAGAAAAGGAAAACCCATGCTTTGCATCCATCCATCGAGTTACAACAGCCACCCCTCTAATCCACGGTACGACGTATGACATCTGATTGGTCATCACCGCTCAGATCAAGTTCTCCTCGAGCTGCGCGTTGTGCATGTTCGCGCTCGGCATAGATTTCAGCACGTCGAGTCTCAGCCTGTTGCAGGCAGTCAACATAGGTGCGGAACTTAACAATCTCACGTAGCAGATACGCGCTCTTGCGCTCCCAGTTAGCCATGGCGCGTGCTGCATTAGCACCGCGTGGCGTAAAGGCCAGGAGCATCGGGCTACGTAGTTGGTTGTGGACTTGCAGGTCGGCTTCGATGCCGCGCACGTAGGTCTGCAGCGAAGCAAGCTGCTCAGCCTCTCCCAGCTTTGATGGCCGCATGCTCTGCGTCGGCGGCGACCAATCAGTGATGTGTACGCGGTCGCCTGGAAGCTTGCCGCGGCCCATGGCCGCCGAGGTCATGGTAGAGCCAAAACCTTGATCGAACGAAGCGGAACGGGCGCTGCGCACAGAGTTGGTCATACTGGCATGGCGGCCATGCACGGCAGCCGAGGATCCGGGGCGAGATGAAATGCTAGGCACACCATCCTTGGTAGAAGCGGTATCCGTGATAGTGGTGTTAGATGCAGAAGGCACGCCAGCAGTTGATTCGGTGATCGCTGTTACGAGAGAGTTGTTGACAATGTTACTGCTCCAGCCATACTCGATGTTGCTAATACCACCAACCAAGGGATGAGTGCTCAGGCGTGCACTCCAGTAGTTGACAGTAGTGACAAACTCCTTAACGAGTTCCTCGGTGCCGGCCTGGAAGAGGTGGACGGCACCAGTAGGCAGACTCAGAGCCCATACATGGGGTCGTGTGCGAGAGTATCCCGGGGGCGGAAGCGCCGAAGCCAGGGTCTGGCGCAAGTCAAAGGTTCCAAGATTGGTAGCATTATCCTGCCAGTTGCCACCACCCACGGTAATAGGACCCTTGTTGCGCGTGTTCCGTGCGTTCCGGCGCTGGCGCATCGACTTGTTAGGTTGGAATGAGAAAATGCTGAGCTTGCCCTTCTGGATGACAGCAAAAGTCTCAGACCAGTTGCGGTCCTTGGCCTTCTTATCTACGCCGTCCAGATGGTGCTTGTGGCTGACAAGACCCTCCTTAATCCAAGGCGGTCCAGCCAGCTCAAGCGATTCGTCGTCCAAAAGCGGCATTGAGGTCTTCATGTCATCATCGACAATAGATGCCGTGCCGGGTAGCTCGTCGCGGATAATAGATTGGCTTAGAGCATTCGCAAAACCAATGCTCTGTTGGAAATCGCTTCGAGCAAAGCCAGAGCCAAACGAATCCATCGACATGGATGTCTGGGTGCGGCCCAGGGACTGCTTACTCCACGTGGCCGACGAAGGGGACGGACTCCACACGGAATTCTGGTCATCGAAGCTCGTCCGGCTAGAGCTGAAACCAGGGGCTCCAAACCGTGGTCTTGAGCGGCTCTTGGAGGGCCATCGCGAAGATGAGTTGCGTGACGACGAATCTGGGATCCGTCCTCGGATCGAGGTCTGGCTTTCCGATGGCGTCTTGCTAAGCACACTAGGGCTCCGCTTCAGCATGCCCCTGACGGAAAGACCGCCAGCTTGGTGGGCGTTACCCGACGCTAGGTACCGACCAGCCTCAGCACCCATTAGGGGCAGACGTGCATCACGGATGCTAGCATAGATATCCTTGAGCACGATCTCGACCACGCTTTGCCATGCCTTGAACGAGCCCTCGAAGGGAGCCTTGACAAGCACACCGCACTCGTCAAGGTCAGCCAAGCTAGTAGCAAAGCCTGAGTTATCGTTAGGACGCAGGGGTAGGAAGGAAGATCGCTTGGAGGGGGCTTGATGAGAGGACCGGAATCCGGCTTCTTGTTGCTTAACAGTCAGATTGTCAGCCTGGTCACAGTAGTCAGGATCAGAGTCCTCAAGAGCCTGGCGGATAGTCTCCATAGTGTTGTTGATGAACTGAGGCCGGGTCATCTTCTGCTCGATATCAGCCATGTGAAGATCTGTGTTGAGCAGGAAGATGGAGTAGCATATGGTGTGGATAACGTCTGCGTGTATTGTGTCAGCACATGCTTGCTTGTCAAGAATCAGTGATGGCGGTCCTGTCGCCGGGAGCTTACCTATAGTCTTGAACCCATGCTTGGGATTGCATGCAGCCCAGCGGTTGGAGAAGCATACCAGGATTCTATCCACCTGTTGTGTCTCAGCCCGAAATATTAGCCTGTTGCACACCGAACGCAGCGACTCGACGATACTCGTGTTGGAAAAGTCATAGAGCTCTATGTATGCACGCAGAACACGCTGCCTTACAGGGCCCTCCTCGCCCATCCATGCAGCGGCCTTTTCGCGCTGGATAAATGACTCGTCGCCGTCAAAGATTTTCTGAGCCTTGCTTCGATCGTCGTCGCTTGGGTCCCCAATGACAAAAAGATCCGGCTCGTCAATATTTTCAGGCTTCATCAAAGCACCGTCCTTCTCGTCGCCGCCAATGATTGTGGGGATGTTCATTGCTGAAGCAATGTTTGCGGTGTTAGAGGCAGGGGAGACAAGGCCATTCATATCACTGCTGTCTTGGCGGACGCCTTCAATAGGTAGCAAAACAGAGCTCCGGCGGTCGTCATCTAAGCCAGCGTCACGGGACCGGTCGCGTCTCCGTATTTCAGAAGCCCCAATGCCACGGCGGGTATTCTTTGAAGACGCGTAACCTGCAACAACACTGGCGTCGCCCTCACCCTCGCCGTCGCTTGCCTGGTCCAGATTGAGGAACGAGTTGGCGCGTCCACTAGCGTTGAAAGACGGCTTATTCGAGGAGGTATCACGGGCCGAGGGGCGTTGTCGGTTCTGGGTTGCCATTTGGTGGGCGTTCTTGGTGTTCCTAGGGGTATGAGAACCGTTGGCGTTCTCACTGGCAGCCGAGTGGACCGAATCAACGTCGCGGTCGACCGTACGGATCACGGCAGTTGGGCTTGGGTCATACTCTGGTGAGAATGAACGTTTGTAACCGTGGTCGTTGGGAGTGGTGCTGTGACGACGGTTGGCAGGACGTTCGGGGGTAGAAGGCAGTATGTATTCTTCCAGCCCTAGGCTGGAAGGCACCCCAGCGATGGGGTTTCCCTTGAGATAGGGATTCATGACCTTTCTTAGTGAGCTTACGGGGCTTGGTTCTGGGGGGTGGTCGGCAAACTTGGAGGGCAAGACAGTCAGAACCGATGATGCCAAAGGGATGCCTGATGCTAATACAGGGTCCGGGCCCGACGCTGCTGGAGTTGATGGCACCGTCTTGTGCGAGTCTGTAGGTGTTGCTGTTGTTTTTGTTTTTGCAGAAGTAGCGGTAGCGGCGGCGGTTGCTGCTCCTGCTGCTGTTGTTCCTGTGCCTGATCCATTGGCAGGGAGAACGGATGGAGGGATTTCTGTTGTCATAGGAGGCGAAGAAGAGGACATAGCGGTCGTTGGCAAGGGAGGAGGCATGGGCAGTGGAGGGGGGGCATCATGGTCGTTGATTGACTTTTTGCGTCTGCGGAAGAATGCTGACGTCTTCTTCTGCAAAATATGGTGAGGTGGTGGCTGTGTCTCACGCGAGGGTGGAGTTGACTGAGACTTGGTACGATCAGGCAAATCAACAGGAGAGGATTCGATAGATTGCGGTGCAGATGGTGCAGTGGCAGTAGCGGTAGAGCTAGTAGCAGCGCGCGAACCAAAGACACGGCGGAAAAAGCCTTGTTTCTCTTTGGGGTTCTGGCCATTGTTTTGGGTAGTCTGCACCTGGGGGGTGACAGTCGAGGCATTCTCCTTGGTCTTTTCGTAGCCCACGTTGGGCGAGGGTGCTGATTCGCCGTCCATTGCAGGCAAGGGGGGGGTAGTCTCGAACTTGTGTGGTTGCTGGTGAGACTTAATAGAGTCTAGACGGCGGGTAGTGTTTGTAGCAGTGCTTTTAATCGAGCGAATGCTTCTTTTGCGTTCAAGAATAGAGGGCTGGGGAGACTCGACTGGGGGAGGAGGCGGTAAAGGAGGGCGAGCCGTACGAGGCGTAACGGGTGTGTCAACGTGAGGAGAGCCCCCGTGAGAGGACGAAGGAACTGTGCTTGAGGCCGATCGTGCAATACGTCGAGGACCCCCTGGAACAGCGGGCGGAGGAGCAGCGTCGTAGTCCTCGCCAGCAAAAGAACTGTCGTGGTCGACTTGCCACGACGGCTTGCGCTGGGCAACCTTGTTACCAAGGCCGAACGAATGGGCGGACTGGGCCTGTCGGAGGAATATGTGGTCCCGCTGGTTCTGTTGCTGCAGGAACTGGGCAGCGGTAGTAGAGCTGCTGATCTGGGGGGGAGACGAAGAAAGATTGTAGTCAACAGAGGCGGTTGAGATGGGCGTCGAGAAAGCCGACTGGTTTTGGATCCAGCGTTGGTTGTTGACGGCCTGGATGTACACACCGTCGAAGCTGTTGGTGCTGCTGCTCTTTGAGCCTCGACCACTACGGGAATGGATCTGGTATCGGGGGGGTGTGTGCTGACTGCGCAGGCTGCTCAGGCGCCCCAGCCCAGAGGGAGGTGGGTAGTAAAAGTTGGATGAGCTGTTGGAGCGACGGCCGGCTCGAGAGCTGATGCGGCTGCTGGCGTCGTCGGGGATGTCAAAGTCGGAGCTGTACGAGTTTCCCCCGTGAGTATTAGCCCGCGTGCGAGTGCGGGTGCGGGCGTGGGCAAGAACCGTCGCAGCAGCGGCGGCGGAATGGGGTGAATTGGAGGTTGAGCAGGACCAGGTGCGGTCGGCAAAGGGGGCAGAAGACGAATAGTCTGGTAAATGAGAGGCCGGCTGCTGGCGAGCGTGGGAGGCCAGTGAGATAGGGATGGGCTGGACGGTAGAGTGCGTTGCTGTGGCAGAGCCTGGAAGGATATCGGCCGAGCTGGTGACGGCGGCGGCGGGAGACGAGTTAGATATGGAAGAAAATTGGTCGAGCGATAGCAGCATGTTCGTCATCAACGAATCACGCGTGACGTTGCGAGCCGGCAGCGACAAATCGTGGGAGTCCCTGTCCCTGTCGCACTGGCGAGAATAGTCACGATAGTCGTGCTCGTGGCTACTGGTGGACATGCCGGTGCTGATGGTGCTGGGAAGGGAGGCGGAATCGTCGGGCGGGAAGGAAACGGGCGTGATGGTGGCCGAGTCTGGAAGACACGACTCCGATTCAGGAGGCCCGGAGGCAGCGGCGACGGCGGAAGGCGTAGACACAGACGTCACAACAGTGCCGACCAATGTCTGGGAAGAAGGGGGCTCGATTGGGGGCACCGCGGGCTGTTCTCTCGTCTTTTTCCTCAGAGCCTTCTTTGCCTGGGGCTGGGGGAGCGCTGCAAGGGAGGATGTCGAGAAGACGGCGCTAGCGGGAGAAGGAGAGGGAGAAAAAGACAAAGGGGGAGAAGGAGGAGAGGAAGAAGAGGGGGGAGATGGAGAGAAGATGGCCGAGAGCGCAGTGGTTGTGGTGGTGCTGGTAGAGGCGATCGTAACAGTGGTGGAGCCGGTGCTTGTGCTTGTGCTGGTGGAGGAAATAGGGACATTTGTTGGTGATGATGGGCGTTGATTGGCGATGGTGGCTGTATTGCTGGAAACGGGGGCAGTGGAGAATAGGCTGCTAGCGCTGTTGGCATTGTTGTTTACAGCGCCTCTGCTAGTGCTGGCGACCCTGGAAATGCCACCAGAGCCTGTAGCGTTAGATTGAGACGGATTCACTTCAGGGCTCTGCAGCCTGTGGTTCAGCACTGGAGAGATCTGGGCCCCTGACGAGGTCGCTAGCGGATGCCCTAATTGGGACGTTCCTGAGCCTGGGCTCCCTGTCAATGTAACTGTAGAATTAGTGGCCGCAGCACTATTGCCTGCTGCCCCACCTGGAGAAACAGAGCTAGGGCCAAGCCCGGGGTGGACGACAGGGCCAGGCTTGTTGTTGTTGTTGTTGTTGTTGTTGAGGGACAACTTTTCTCCTACTGTTGTTTCTGACGCAGACTCTTGGCCCGTCGCAAGCGTGCTGAGACCGACTGTCGCTCGCAGCGGCGATGTGGGCCCGTCTGCAGCGAGGGCCTCGTCGGCCGAGTGGAAGTCGGGTTGGTTGTCGAATGTTTCGCTCGCCTCGTAGTAGAAGCTACCAATGCTGCTGATGCGCTTGCTACTAGCCACATCATTGAAGCTCGCAGATGTGCTGGCGCTTCGCGTGCTGATGCTGCCCCGGCCGGCGCTTGTTGCAGTGCTGCCAAAGTCCAAGTCAAAGCCGAACGTCGACTTTTGCGACGTCGCCAGCCCAGCGCTTCTCAACGCCGACGCAGAGCCGCGTGCAAAGCTAGCTGAGAGCGGGCTTAGCGTCAGGTCCCAGTCTAGTTGCAGGCCGGAACTCTGTGTTGTCTTGGTGCTTGACGACGGCCCCAGTGGTAGGGTCAATGGGGCCTTGGCTTTGCGGGTGAGCAGTGACTTCTGTGGCCTAGTAGAGGTCGTGATCGTGGCCATGGCCGTTGATGTGGCAGTGGGCGCAGCAACGGAGGCGGCTCCGGCAGCAGCCCCTCTAGACGAATAGGGCCTGGGCATAGTTGTGGTGTCTGAAAGGCCCAGTAGCACGCCTCTCTGCGCTGCGTCTATCTTGGCTTTGGGCTGAGTGTCTGTCTGCCTTTCGGTTCTTGCGCAAGTCCCGTCGTCCAGACTGAGGCTTCTACGATGGGCCTGAGGCTTCGGTTCGAGCGTAGGCACGGTTGTATTCTCAGAAAATTGCTGATGATACAGATATTCGTCGTCTATCAGCTCGTTTTCGTGGTCGTGGTTGCTGGAAGTTTGACCGAGAGGTCCTGGGAACGAAAGCCGGGCGGGTGATATGGGACCAATGTTTATTTGTTCAGGCTGGCGCCTGTGGTAGTAGTTGGATCTGTTTCCCATGGCTGTGCACTCTCACTTCTACAATAAACACACGGCAAGCAGGAGCACGGGCACAGGATGCACGGCAAGCTCTGAAATGAGGGCGAACGGACTTCGATGCTGCTTTGACCAGCATCAGCGCGTGGTTCGTCTTGGCCTAGCTGCTTTGACTCTTCTGTCCTCTTTTTTTTGTTTATTTTTCTTGCTGCAACAGCAGCGAGCCAATATATTGACGCAGTCGGAAATGTATGAGCTCGAGCTTGGGGATGTTTGTAGTGTCTGCGCTGCATGTAAGTCGAGTGGGGGGGTGGTGTATGGGCTGTCGGCGCAGGTGTGGCAAGTTGTGAGGCACACTGCGTATCAGGTTTTAGATATCACAGTAACATAGTATACGAGCTCGTGATGGCAGGCTGATGAATGGGCTTCACTGCAAGTAGTGCGATTGAATGGAAAGAGACGCGAGCGCATGGGGACGATGCAGATGAGGAAATCTATGGACAGACGCCAGCACACAAAGACCGGGACGGAACAACGCTCCAACGAACAGCAGCTTGTCTATTTCATCGTTTTATTTCCAGTCTCCTCGCCCTGCCTCAGCTCTTCTATATCTACATGACCACGGCCCACCGGCGACCAAGCCCGCCTCGTCCTGTCCATCTCGAGCGTCATGACACTGCAGATCTTGCGCCTTTTCCATCTCCTGCAAATTTCTTCGTGCGCTCAGCTTGAGCTTGAGAGGGACCCGTTTTGCCTCCAGCTAAACGGAGCCAAAACCACACTAACCTATCTTGTCCTCTTGTCGTCTTGTTGCGTAGGCTCTTTCGGTCCCCAAACCATGTCAGCCAATCTTGGCCACACGGCTAAGAATTTCGCATCAATCATCCACAACTTGTGATCGGCCGACAGCAACAAGTATGGCCCCGGTAGCAGTTTGGCTGCGTAGCTGTATGACTTGGTGTCCTCTATGTCAGCACACAGCTGAAGAGGCAGCTGGAGAAAAGAGGCTTCAAGCTGGACAAGACCATTGTCCGTCCAAGAAGGCCCGACTTCCATGTTCGTATTTGGCACGTTCGACAAGCAACAGCGTGCGTATTATAGCTAGTTCTATTCTCTCATTCTTCTCTCTTGTTCTCTCTCTCGTTCTGTTCTCACTACCCAGAATGCTGTTGAGAGCTTCTCAGAGTAACTCATCGGCACTTGAGCTGCTCGACAATCTCACAATCCGAAGGCGGTGAAGACTCCATTTCAGGGGCAGGGCCAATCAGCAGTGCTCAACCCTTTTACCCCTTTCTTTCTGCCACCTTCCTTTTTTCCTTTGGCTTTGCTTCCTGGTTCCTGGATAGCGATCCTGAGCCCCGCCTTGTTCCATGTTCTAGCGCAAATTGTCAGCCACAGCAGCCAAGGAAAAGGGCAACTACTGGCCACGGTGGAAACCAAGGGCGTTCTAGGGCTGTCATGTAGCGACTACCTTTTCCTCTGCCTGAACGCACGCGCAAATCCAAGTATCTTGGACTTTGCTATCCCGTGTTGGTTATCGTGGTTATCAAAATTTGATGTGTGTTTGGCAATGGCGATCAAATGGAGGCATATGATTCTCTAGTATGCTTGGCCTCAACATTATGCCCCCCTATCCGTTAACAAGCTTAAGTTCGCTGGTCCCCAAGCTTTTACTGATCCATATCTTCACACGCGCACGCACACACACACAAATGCACCTGTGCTGCCTCTTAGGGTATGTTGACCCTTGTATGGAGAACGCAACTCTGTCTGTTGTTGATGCTACTCCTTTTCAGGCGCCCTTGAATTTTGTTTGGTTTTTCCGAGACACACACAAAGAGAAACAAAGAAGTGCCCTGGACCTTGCCCTAACACATTGTGCTGTGAACTGGGTCTCAAGCCCTGAACCCTGTTGCCCTTCCCCCCCTCCCATCATCACCTGGACAGAATCATTTTGGCAGTGGGATTTGCCTCCCTACGCGCCCGTTAGAGAGCTATTTCCCGGTGACTCAAATAAGGGCTTGTTGTTTTGCTATTGGGCCTGGAACTGCTACAGCTGTAGTCTCTAAGGGTGTGGTTATGTGAGTTATAAATCCCGTTTCCTGGCATCCTATGTACATGTTGTGAGTGTTGGTGGGCTTCGAGGGCTTTGTGGCAGTGTTTGTTGTTGCTGTTGCTGTTGCTTCTACTGCTGCTGCTCCTGTTGCAGTACATGCAGTAAGAATCACGTGGCCTTAACCTATCTGCACGCACGCAATGAAATAACACTGCATGTTGAAAAGACTGAGAGCCACAACAACATCAACAACACAAGAGACGAAGCCAAGTGGACCATCTGGCTCATCTGTGCCACCCACCGAACACGCGCTCACTCACAGTCTCCCTCACACTTGCCTCCGCTATTCTAATGCTATCTCACAGATCACAGTTATCCCGTTCGTCCGTCACCTTGTGTGTTTGTTTCTCTCCCTTATGCCTCCATGCTTGTCAAACAGGAAGACAAATCGCTGCACATCAGAAACAACAGTCACACAATGTGATGCACCGAAGAATTTCTCCTTCATCTGGCTCCCCTCCTGTTCTTGCGGTGAAGAGAAGGTGTCCCAACCCTAGCAGCTGGGGAAAGTCAAATAGATGGACACATGATGCGTGTCTTGTCCTCCTGTCTTGGCAAAGAAAAGTGGAAGAAAAAAGAGGACAATGAGAATCCGATTTTGCACGGCATCTATCCCTATGTGCGACAGGTCGGACATCTCTTTGTAACAATAGTCCGAAACCAACATGCCGCCCTCCACTACAACTATGTACACATATGTACTTACTATCTTGTTCTCCTCACTCTTCTCCTCCCCTTCGTCCCCGCCTTTTGCGCCTGCGCACGGAAAGGCTACTTGGTGGCACAGTGGTACGGTGGCGGCTAGAGCTGTAAAGTAATTTGATGTATGGAATGCGTAGAATATTTTAACGAAGAACGCCATCTGAACTTCTGGGGGGAGGCATGCTTGGATGGTGGCTGAGCTGGAGCATAGACACCGCATCAGCAAAGGCGGGAAGAGGGAGAGGGGGAGAGGGGGAGAGGGGGAGAGGGAGGGAATATCGGGAGCGTTTTATAGGTTGGCAGCGACTACTAATCGGTGTAAGTCTCCTAGCTTGAAATCTAGCTAGGCCTGGCGGTAAGTTGTCCGATACAAGTTGATATTTGCTAATGGGGAGTGTGGTTGAATAGGCAAGTAATGAGATGGCTAGAACTGATTCATTCGGCCGGGACAGACCGCCTTACAGAAGACAAACTCGCACGGTCAGCAGATTTCGGGCATGTGCTTTGTGTTATGTGCTGTAGCTAGGACCTGGCTTTCTAGCTTGCATGTCTCCCAGCTGATCTGCCTCTCGTGTGTAGTGTTGTCTTCGATTCCTCCCAACAACGCATTTACAGACAGCGAGCTTCTTGCCTTCTTTTCTTTGCTTTCCCCCCATGTGCGATGCTTGCATATCTGCCAGCTGTTGTTGACCACCAGCTTTCTAGGTTTACACACCCCTCCCCCTCCTTCCTGACGTCACATACATCCTTCTGGATAACAGAGCCACAGAATTGCACTCGAGTCGAGGCCCTACTTTTTGTTTAGCCAGACTAAGGCTATAGTTGCTGAAGTACAAGGTAGGTCAAGACATGCACATGTACGGTTGTCTCTTTGCCGGGACAAAGGTAAGAAACGAAACAAACAAAGAAAGAGAGGATGGATGGGGAGTGGGGGTGGCTGCATACGAGAAAGAAGGTAGGAAGGGGTGGATGGAGGATGAAGGTTGTCTAGGCCTAAACGCCAGCGAATTTTGAGACTCGTGTCTGGAGATTCCTGGCATTCATCCATTTCACCTGGGCCTAATGTTCTTAGCTGTGTGATCTCTCTGTAAACCTTGCTTGTGTATGTATGGGTTTCATCCAGGTCATGTGTACATATTTGTACAGAAAGATGGCAAAATACGTATGCTACAGACTCAGGAAGAAGCAGCTTTCATTTTCATAGGTTGATAAGAACCAAGGCTGGTTTCATATCAAGTAGATAACTGTTTTAATGCAACTGTTGCTATAACTACCCTGGCGGTAGCCTTGGATGAAACTTGATTGTTCTGTTCTAGGCTCTAGTTGCTGCCTTGCTTAGTAGGGGGACGAGTGTGATTATACAGATTTTGACCCAAGCTATCTATTCTGTAGGGCGCTGGAGTTATTCACCACACTGTGCTGGAAAACTATGCTGTGCCTGGCCTGATGATGCTAGGTCCTGATTCGCATTTCCCCCAATGCCGGCGGCTTGTGTACTATCACCATTGGCGTGGGTGGCGCAGTCTGACACTACCAGCTAATCGCAAGGCCTAATGTAAGCCCTACGTAGCTGACACTGCTAAAGAATAGCAGAGTGGTGGAGACGAGAGCTAAGCAAAGAGGTATCGGAGACTTCTTGAGCTGGGGTGTAGTAGTTAGATTGGAATAGCTAGTTAGTTGCGTGACCTTCTACTCAACAACACTTTGGTAAGGTATGGTGTCTAACCCAGTATAGACACATACAATGGTGCTTCCGGCTGTCCCCCCCGCGTAAGACAGCAAGCAAGAACTGGCCTATGTGCTGTCACACGGGTTGAAGAGCGGTAGATGTTGGGCTGCTATCGTTCTAGTGGTAGCAGTGCAAGCTGACAAAAAAGAATGATGCAGTCAACAAATGGAACATACAGACGTGGGAGAGAGAGAGGTGTGCACCCAACAGAAGAGATAAGTGAATTTTGGGGAAAACAGAGCCACAAATGCAGAGTCACAGAGCAGATAGCTCCACATCCCCCATCTGGTGGCCGCTATTCTTGCCTTGATGCTAGGTAGCAACGCACGAGAATGCATGATGAAATGTGTCAACAGTATAACTACGTGAACTGGCTAGATTTGAGACGTCTGGCCGACCATGAATGAGCCACCCGTGTTCCAATTGTTGTAGCCATTGACTTGGCGAGCAGCGACCACACAGATGCAAAGTCAATGTGGGCAACTAAGCAGCTGGCTTTGACTTGAACGACCCAACAGGCTGAGGTGGAAAAGCAGGCCCAGACATAGACATGGCCAACAGTGGCGCGTTGAGGCGCTAGATGGTTGAGAGACATACGCAAAAACCGTTCAAGGAGGCCAGTGCTGAGGTGAAAGCATGTGTTGTCCTTGGCGATGTTAGGAGTAGTGATTTGCTTGACTCCCTCCCTCCTACGAGCTCGCTCTGTTCACCACCCATCATACGATGCCTCGAGTAGATGTGAAGACAAAAGGGGGAAGGGAGGGGTCTAGGATGAAAGAACAAGCCTTTGTGCTTCCTTCTTTGGCTATGACTTTAAGGATATGCTGTGCGTATGCTTGAGTAGTGGTAGTCATGCTGGCGGGGGTACCTTCATGCCGGCACATGCAAGCTTCAACATTGACCATTCCTTCACAGAACAATGATGCCAGTATTTGCTAGAGGAAGCAACAGGGCAGATTCAACTAAGCCAGAGCTTGGCTTGTAGAAATGGAAGCAAGTTGAAGTCAGAAGAAGTGTGGGCAAAAGGAGAGGAAAAAAGAAGGAGATGCAAGGAGAGGGACAGAGAGGACGAGAGCAGTGTACGACACAAACTGGAGAGGGAGACTGACGATAACAGACACTACAAGGAGAAGATTAAGTCCTCCACATATAGTAGACAGACGCTAGTGGAGTTGAATAGTCTGTGTGTCACACGGAAATCTCTGCCAGCAAACACCACGGACAGATCCTCAGTAACTTCACAATAGCCTGGGACCAGTGGGTAGCCGGGGGGGGGGCTTTGGATTTGTATACACCACTGAAAACAGATTCACCGCTTGGATTATCCAAAATCTATCAAGCTCTCTCTACTTGCTGGTATTCTAGCATTTTGACAACCTGGTATCTTTGGAGTTTTTCTTTTGGCTAATTCTCGGTGAAGACAAGCAGTGTGATCGAGCGAACCCCTTGCACTGACTCTACACAGCGGAGCTGAGCATCAATACCCGTAATTGGGCACTGTTTGTCAACGTTGCAATGCACTGGCAGATAGCACTTCTTTCACAGGCTAGGAACAATGAGTGTTTAAGATAAATCCCAAGGGAAAAGCATAAGGGTGTCAAGGGCTAGCTCCAAGCTCTATTCTGCTGCAAAAAGTGCTTACTATGGGAACGCATTTGATACGCACAAAAAGCAGGACCCCGGTACATAAAGATGGCATTTCCCTTTCACTCTGTGCCAGCCACGGTGTTGTGTCGTCGAAATTGGGGTGCAACTCGTTGAGTGACAGTGATGATGTATGGGGGCTGTTATAAACTAATGAAACTTTGTGAGTAGAATCACGCTAGTATGATCAAGAAGAGGACTGGGGAATTCCGGTATCAAGTTACTCTGGAAGGGGCTTCCTTCTATGAGAAAGCTAGGGAGGAGAGACATGGAAGTCTTAGAAATAAGCATAGTGTGCCTAGAGAAAATGGAATTACATGTCTTGAAGATTGGGTTCTCTATTTTTTTTCCCTTTCTCTTAGAAAATCTGTGTATTTTTTAATACACCGCTATTTGAAAAACATTTTTAAAAAAAAGAAAGGAAGGATGAGAGCTTGAGTGCCCAACAGCACCCATAAAGCCAGGGTGAAGGGGGAGGGGAGGGGGGAGGAGAGAGAGAGGACATGTCTATACAAACAGCTATGCACAACTTATTTTCTTCCTTTTTTCCTTTCTTTTTTCCCCGTCTCGATAGAGAGCTAGCTGCTTCCACAACCGTGATTGACTTACTGAAACCCACATTGTTCTTCAATGCAATATCTTGGAGGGCATCTCAGCGGGCTAAGAAGTGCTTTTATAGAAAAAATTGGGCTGGAGCACGGCCTTGAACATTCCTGAAAATGACATCATAGCGCTAAGGTTCATTCATGTAAGCCCTGCCGGGAATACTCTGTTCAAAGGCGCCGCGGCCTAAGTTGAGCAGCGGTAGTTGAAAGGGATTGAGGAGCAAAGCGTATAGCTACGAAAGGGCATGGAATAAAACAAAGTGCCCGTTCATTGTCCATACTGATACATGCACGACACGTGTTCAAAGGTGTGGCATACAGAAAAGAGGAGTAGAACGTATATCTAGCCATAGGCAGGCTCGGCCTAGCTGAGGATTGTTGGGTTGGGCTTGTCACGGACGTGCCCATTGCTGTGAGAACATTTCGAAAGAAAGAAGGGAAGCATAAACATAAATGCCGTTAGATGGGCTTCCCCAAAAGATGAACCAAAGAAAAACATAAAAAGCCACTGCTCAGGAAGACATGGAAGGCGAAAAGGGGGGGTGGGGGGGGGGTGTTGTTATAATCAAGACAACAAAGCAAAGCGGACGGATGGAGTCAATGGATGAAAGAACAACAACACAAGAGCAGAGCAAACTGTATAGAATTAGAAGCAGCTACAACTCGAGAGGAAGAAGAGAGCCATCCTTCTTATACCCAGCCTTGTAGTAGAGGGGTGGGTGGTGTAACAGATGGTCTCCAATGCTCTGACCTAGCTCTCATATACAAGCTAGCTACATGTCAATTTGCTACTTGCTCTTCTTCTTCTCTTCTACTCATTTCTGTAAACCTCTTTGGGGCTTCAATCTAGAGAGAGCCGTACGCAAGGCCGATTTTATTTCCCCCCTCGTTATTTTTGTTTTTATTTTTATTTTTTTTTTCGTCCCTAAGCACCATCATACCACAACCGTCTTCATATGCGCAGAATCGAGAAAAGATTGGTGTGGGCGGCCTAGTACTGATGTGTTGGTTAAAATATTCGTGCCAACACTCAAATGTATTCGATTAGAGCGAGTTCGTTTCCCAATCACGCTATCACAGACTCTGCCTTAGCTCTGCATTGCCCGCTAAAGCTGACAATTGTCTTTGGCTGGGTGTATATAAGCCAGCAGACTTCCTGCTTGTTTTCCCCCCTTCTCTAGAAAGACTCGGCGGCTATAAGCTACTCTAT
>JAZBQP010000220.1:0-41856 GCA_038407015.1 Ceratocystis ficicola
CCCCCCCCCCCCCCCAATTTAGAACCATCGGTTTGACCCTTGTGAATGTCCATCCAGAGTTGCAGAGAACAAAGGAGACAAGGAGAAGATAAGAAAGAAGACCAGGACGATGGATAGGCGAGCACTACATTGGGCCGTACTAAACTAGAACCACCAGACAAAGAAGAGTCTGTAACAGCGACGACGAGACGGAAAGCTAGAACACAATCAGCAAATCAGAGGGTAGCTGCGGCAGGAAGAAATTCCAGGTAGCTTGTGGGATTATGTTCCGAGTCGTCTCATGTTGGACTGGCTGTTTTATACTTGTGAAAGAGAAGAAGGGCATTTCAGGCGCAGCGTGCTTCACGTTCCAACTCAAGAGGAATAGAAAAAACGCCATCCATTTCTTCTTTTCCTCCGAAGTTCTAAAGGGAGAGAAAGAAGAGGCGGAACAGGGAAAACAAGGCATGAACAAAAAAGGAAAAATAGTTTCTATGTGTTCGCTTCCCAAACAAAAGCAATCTCAGAACTGAGAACAAGAAAGGGAGTGTGTTGCCATGAAACGATAGAGCAAATCCAAAATTCAACTGCGCAGTATAGAGACAAGGCGAAGCCAGAGTATGGACATGCGGATGTTGTGTGGTGTGTAAGTGGTGGCAGCATGTAGTAGCTATGCCACACCTACACACTGGGTCTTCTCTCTTGCTCTCCTGCTTTGCAAACCATGACCTCACACATTGGACACTAGCAGAATTAACTGCTCAACAAATCTCCAACAAATCTGAGCAGCCAAAGAAAATGACACATCCAGACATGGCTGTGGACGCATGTAACAAGGGATCCCTTCTCGCCCCCTATGCTAGGACCTATATGGTCAGGCCTATATTTCACTTGATCTCGAGGAAGGGGAAACATAGTGAGCTACACAGAAAAAACAGAGAGATCTGCTAAACTTGTCTAACGTCCGATGGCGCCTAATGATATGGTAGTGCGGAAACGACAAGACTAAAAAACCGGAGGTTATTCCTAGACATTACCGTTTCCCCTTCAATTATTAACACCCGGCTGCTGGACAACAGACTGAGAGCAAAAGAAGAGATGAAGGGGACTAGGCGACGAGACTGTCTGTCCTGCTTTCCCTTGGCCTCTTCTATGTCCCTTTTGGGTCCTACTGCTCTGTCTTTGCCCATCGTTATCTAGCGCGCTTTGACACAATATTGCACATAAACGTAAATCAACTATTGGCGATTGCTACATTGACAGAAAAGAGTAGCAAGCAAGGTAAAAATACCACCTTAACCTCCAAGTTTCAAGTCTTCTCTTTCTCCTTCACCGTAACTCTAAAAGCTGTCAAGAGACAGGGCAAGGAAAGATGTGCGCCATGTATCGAGTCTGCACACACTTGCCAACCGTTGGCTTGCTCTCTTTCTTTGTCAAGCCAAGGTTGCTTCCAACTGGCAGCGAGAAATATTGGTTTGCATGTAGTCTCAATACCCAGCATCCACACGACATTCCTTTCTTCTTCTGCCGACCTTGTCTCGTCTATTGCTTCACGTCCATCTGCCTTCTTTCTCTGTGCTCACCTCCTTCCTGTATTTCTTTTACCCCTAGGCCTGCTTACACGCTTGTCATCCTATCTTTTTATATATCCTCATGCCCGCTCTCCTCGATTTCTTTACTAAAATAGCCGTTGGGCAGATAACATCTCAACTACGAATCCACAAGTTACAAACTGTGTTTCTTCATGTTTCATTTACAGCACAGACAGATAAACCTGAACTTGAAGCTGAAGCTGAAGGGGAAGAACTGGGGCCTTCCCAGCGATGTAGCATCGTGCGTTGTAGGTTTGTACTGTACTGTACAGTGCTAGTGAAAGTTGTACGTGCGTGCGCAGGTGTGTGTACTAGTTTGCTGACTGGTGGCATTGCGTCTGGCAGCCAGCCTGTAGCATGGGCACTTGCTTGATCACCAGAAATAACTACCCAGTATGTATGCGAGTATACAAGTACAATTACACACGCCTAGCAAAATCCTTTCTCTACATCTCTCTTGCTAATCAGACCCTCTCCCCCTCCATGCATGGAGCTAATTTTGTGTCTCCTCCTGCCCGCAGCTATCGATAATAGAGGGGAAACTCGAAGCAGAAACATGAAAAAAAATCCCTTCCAATAGTTCTCACCAACATTCCGTCTATATTCGAGGGACACGTCAACTTCAATTTTTGTTCAATGGTGTGTTGCTAACAAGGGAGACAAGCTTGCTGCACTCCTGCACGGCCACTGGAGTTGGGGCCTGACTTTAGGCTTCAACGTCCTTTTGGAGGCTCCCTTCTTGCGAAACCAGTGCCGCCCAGTAGTTAACGGCCTATCAAACCCCTCTCAAACTCTTTCCCTTAGGACCACGCACATAAACTTGTACTTGACAACCAATAGCTTTGTCCTAAATATTCCCTACGACGCTTCTTTCCCCTCGACTCTCTTCCCCCATGGAAACAAAAACGAGCTACGTGAAGGGAATACGCTTGTTTTGATTTTTTTTTTTCGAGCATGATCAAGCGTCCACGTTGTGGGTGGTCTAGCAAAGGGCAAACGAGTAAATAGTAACGCCCAAAGCCGAGATCAATAGGTTCTGAAGCTTGGAAGATCAAAAGGACGATCAACCAAACCTTGAAACCTGGGGCTATAATAGGCCATAGCTTCTAATATGAATGCTATATCTTTGTAGACTTTGCCTGCTCCTCTTTTCCCTTCCCCGCACGTACCTCAAACCTTGGTCGAGCCAGCCTGACCAAAGCATCACAGAGAGGCACAGTAGACGGTTTTGTTTCTCTGTCTTCCCTTTAGATTCTAGTGCAGGTGAAAAAGGAAGCAGACGCAGGGAGGAATTGTGTTGTGCAGCTAGACTTGGAAAACCTGCATCCGTTTTTCTTTTTTTTTCTCCTCTCATGTGCATGCATGCCTTACCGCAGTTGTAGTACGTCCTGATATCCCTCGAAAAAAAAAAAGCAAGTGAGCCTTGGGTGCTTAAAATAGAAACAGAACAGCACGTGTGTAACGACGTCATGGGTGTTAATGGGGTTAGGGTTAATAATTCTTGCGACTTACAACAGCCCCAGCGCTTGAATCTCTTGCATTTTATGTTTTATGCTGTTGTGTAAATCGGCTTATCAAACAGCGATATGAACACTGGCAAACACAGCCAGAAACAAATATCTGCAGATAGACGAGTTTCTCGTGGTGCTGGAACTTAACTCGGTTGTGATATCCGATTGACCTTGGAGCCGAACCAACAAACAGCGCGATGAGAACGTGGCGTATCTTGTTTCTAGTTGTAGCAGCTTGACTGTTTGATTCTATTTTTGAAGCCTGTTTTGCATCGCCGGGCTCTATGTCTTCAGTTGTTGGTAAATGCAACCTGAGATTGCACATCTATAGCCTTGAACTGGACCCGGCGTTGCCTGTGAAGGGTATATGGGATAGACCACAAAGACCTAGGGCTAGTCGCAGCACTGGGTGAGCCCTGGTGTCGTTTACTTCCCATGTCGACGGCCATGCCGGTTCTACTTTGGAGGCTAGCAGAAATGCACTTCTCTGCTAAAGACAGGCCTCCAGCCCTCATTGCGAGTATCATTACAAGTATGAACTTGCAAGCCTTGGCCCACCTTCGGAAACATCTAGGAGAAGATCTGGCCTGGCCTGGTCGGCTGTGCCGGCTCTCGGCTCTCAGCCCTAATCACAATAGTAGGGACGAATAATACGGAGGAAGAGGCGAGCAAAACAAAACAAAAACAAGCCGAATAAACAAGGCTAGTTTGAGAAGTCCGGAAATGGGCGAGGAGATAGATTCATGTTGGGACTTGTGTATGTGTGGATAATAGCGAAACAAAAAGACTGGAAAGAAAACAAACTCGCGCCCACATTTGCATCTGATTTACGCTGCGCCGCTTGGCATGTACTCGTCATAGGTATTCTCTAACAACAGCCAAAGCAGTTTCGAGCCAAAAATAGCCGTGTCACGGCGGCACTTAGGAGAGTGGAGGGGAATGGGAAGCTTTGACCAAGCATTTAGAAACCAAGCAGAAAGAAGGTAGGAAAAGAGGCCTTCTAGAATAAATGGTAAAACGAGAAAAACACTACTAAAGTCTGTAACATGTTTCCAGAAGAGGAGATTGTTGCGCGGAATACGCGTTGGGGTTTGAGAAGGGCTAGAGAGAGGCGAGAGGAATGAGGAAGCGGCGCAGTGGCAAGGAGCAAGAATATAGTGATGAATCCAGTGGTCTTAGCCTGGAAGAAGAGACGAAGACAGAGATGGGGGGGGGGAGAAAAACGATGAAGGGGTAGTAGGAAATTGCGTGTGACAAAGCGACACATAAACTAGAAGACATGGAACAAGCGGCTCTGCCGTCTCGCCATGTGTGTCGCTGGATACGGAGAACTTGGAAAACAAGAATAGCCTGTAGTTTTCGAGGCTGGGCTGGGGTCATGTCGATGTCAATTGCGTGGCTGTTGAGGCCAATAAGGGCCGTCACGTTGGGCATAAAAATGGCCCACACATGACTAAGCACACAATCCTTCGTGGTGATCGTGCATGGGAAGGGATTTAATTCAGCTAACATCTACCTAATTTCCTAGGACTGTGTTGTGAACTGATTCCTTTTTGTGAATTTATGTGTTGTGTTGGACTAAGTTTTCTATTGCTGACCGAGTAAGCCCACAAAGCATCATTTGTTGTGGGTTTACCCGATGTTCTACCAAATAAGGGGTAGATTCGCCACAGCAGACTGAATGTGGCTTGGGATTTGTGGGCCAGTCACGTGACATGACGCTGTGTGCCTGAGGCTTCATGTCACCACACAGAAGCTAGAAAACACAACTTGACTCAAGCTGAGAATGATTACTCCTTCTTAGTCAATGGCACTAATGAAAGAAGACACCAGGGGTACAGAGTTTGTTCCGGACAGAGAATCACCGCCCAGGCATCTGCTACTTTGCCATTCTCGGCGATGTACATGTACCCAGCAGTAGTCGGTACGAGGCTTTGTGAGCCTTTACTTGATGATGTGACTGAAAGTTGACATGGTGTGGGCTCAAACATCTGCGGTAACTGGAATATCGACCGTTGAGCTGACTGTCTGTTAGTGATTACAGCCATGTTCTGGGACTCAAAATAGCAGACTGAGTAACCGAGTCATGACTTTGCACTGTGTTGCTAAAGCCGCCCCTCTTCCACAGAGCTCATTCAGGAGATCACAGCTTTTGGACGGATTTAAACGCCATGGTTCCAGTGGAAACAGACTTGAACCTGAGCACCAAGATTGGGGAATTGCCCCGGCTAGATCTAATGAACGCCCGCCATCTGCCACAGGTAGCAAAGGCCATCTGCAAACGGCCTTTGCGGGTTGTGATATGCAGACACTCACGGCCAGGAAGGATGCTTGCTCTTCACTCCTGATGATGTAAATTTGAAGTCCGAGACAGCTATCCTTTAGGTGGAGGATGCACAAGATGCGTAAGTTTGACCTCAAGTACGGAGAAAGGAGAGTAAGCAGGGTAAGCAAGCTCCTGAGTATCTTTTTATCACATGCTTTGCTAATTCTTCTAGAGGCTATAGGGTCGATTCGATCTGGCGCTAATGACAATGGTAGGCAAGCACCTGTTGTATCTCCGGTTATTTTTCTTTCCATTCACTACGTTGCTTCTCCGGAGGTTTCCCCTGTGTCCTTCCTATGCTGGATTGAATGCCTTTGCCAATGCATACCCTCCTGGACTGCGTGTATCTTCACTGGCATCATCCCCCCACCCTTCCCTCAAAAGGACTCTTGTTGGTCATATGAACAGCAAGGGAACGACTACTTGCTGGTGGCGGGGATATGGATGTAGTCATCGGACAGGTGCTCGGCTGGACAAATCCCGTATCTCAGCGAGGAGTGCGAACCCCCATCCATGAGATTCTGCACAGAGGCCCTCGCTAATAGAAATAGCGTTCGTCCCATAGTGCTGTGAGAACACCCATCCAGAGTTTACATGGAAACATCGAGTTAAACGGGTCGGTAGTGGATCTCAGAGTTGCGCCAACTGCATAGCGTCTCCAGAACGCTGTTCAGCATCTTTCTCGTCCCTTGTTTGCGTGACCTCTTTGCATCCACTAGACGTGTGGCTGGTTCCTAGACTGTTCTAGAACCTAGACTGTTCTAGAAGCTGATTTCGCTGTGACGGCTTGACATGACAACTTCTAATCTCTTTGTATTGATTGAAGAATAGCGCGCACATATGGATAGCCGCACCCAAATGTTGTTAACTGCAAATAGACACATGTTGATGACGTGCAGACTTATTGGTCTCTAGTCTTGGTCAAAATGAGACTGAGAAGAGGCTAGTTAGTAGTAGGCACTAAACGGGGGCAATCCGCTCTGTAAGTCTAATGTGAGTTTAGCTCAGAGCCCTTCTGTGAAAGAGGCAAGGCCCCTCTGCAAATTGGGCTAGGGCCCTCTATGTAAGTTCGGCTAGAGGCCACACCCGCCAGAACGAGCCTAAGGAACAGGTCAGTGCTTGTGCAATTTCGCACCTGGAAATTTTTAGTTGGGTGAAACAGCACCATCTTCAAGATGCCCAAGTCCGGGCAAAGCACTAGGACGGACATCTGGACAGGCACACTAGAGGAAGGACAATAGCACAAAGCTGCTTGACTACTCTCAGATAGCGTAGAAATAGCTTACACGGATGCATAATGTGCACTGTGATACAGGCCGTCAAATGCAGCTTGGGCTCTCTTTCTTTCCCCTAGGCTGGTGCTTCTGGTGTAAGTTGCCTTTTCTTATAAAAGGGGCGTGTGTCTGTGTGTTCTCGATATTGTACCTGGGGGCGTGGATAGATTTGGAGAGCCACGACCAGGGGCTTGACGTCACAGGTCTTCCTTTTCTCCCCCTCTGTTATCTGAAACTTTCACCAAATTTGACATGGCCGAAGAGCCGAAGTACACCACCAACTTGAATGAAGCAAACAATGATCCCATGACCTCCTTCTATTTTCTTTTCTCTTCCTCTCCCCCTTGATAAACCCGCTTATCATTCTCTTCTAACCCCACGGACTCCAAACCCCGTTCACTCAGTGTCCTATTACACAGTAGTACGTATACATACTATTTACGTTCGGCTTGCGGACATCCCACCACCCCTAAACAAAGCCCAGTTTCATAAACAAAGATGAGACGGCAGATCATCACGTGAGATAGAGTAGTCAAAATATACAGTCATCCATACGTACATGCATTTGCATATAGTACACATCATATTACAGTACATCTAGTGTAGATTTCGCCCACCACTTCCTTTGCCTCTAAACACCGTGAGAGGGACCAGCCCCGGGCTTAACCCCACAGGTCCTTGGACCCACGGCTCGGTGTCATGCCACTGCTTTGCGGCCGCGGCCACAGCTCGCTGTCCTGCTTGAATCGCGGTGAAGGCATGGGCAATGTATCCTCGTCACCGCCCGACAGCGCTAGGAAATTGCCACCACTGGCATGGCCTACCATAATGCTATGGCGCGAATTGCCACGGTCCCAGCCCATACCGGCCACGTCAGTGCCCAGTCCATAATTGCTGACTGAACGTGCATGCGTCCTGTGCCGCCCGTTGCCGCTGCCGATACCTAGAGTTGTCGGCGTAGCATGAGGTGCAACTTTGACAAAGCTCCAGTCCATGCTGTCGTCACCTTTGGCAAAGACCTCAATGGTTTTGGTTAGCGGGCCGAGTCCGGCAAACGGGTTGTTGGAGCTGAAGCGGTTAGTGGCTATGCCCGAGCGCACTCTGCCGCCTTCACAGGGGAAAGACGGCGGAAGTAGGTTTGTGTTTTGTGGCGTTGCTGGCCCTAGGCTGCTCACTGGACTAAACATGGGCGATGATGCTTTGAGGTTGGCCGATGAACGTGGCCGCACCAGGCCAGGCATTTGCGGTGGCGGCGGTGGAAGACCCATCAGGTGGTCGGGGAAGTACGGATCGCGTACGTAGACAGCATGGAGATTGGGCAGTCCACCGGATAGAATGGAGCTTGCCAAATAGGTATAGTAGCTAGTGCTGGCATTGCTAATGGAGCCTGCCTCCGCCGAATTACTAATTTCATAGCGGATAGTCTCCAAGCTCTGCGAGGTTAGCTTGGGCAAGTTAGAACCCGACACGATAGCTCGAGACACGCTTTCATGAATAGCTAGGGTTTTTAGATTAGGGATAACGTTGAGAACTCCCTGGAGATGGTCGGGCTTGATTTCGGTGCGCCACAGGTTCAGCACAGTTAGGGATGCGCGCATACCAGGCTGTGACATGAGGTCTGCTACACCCTGCACAGAGATTGGCACTTTGTGGAGGACAAGCTGCTGCAATTGGGGTATCGGGGAAAGCTCTTCAGAATTGGCAAAGACTTGGTCGCTAAAGTTCTTGCACTCAGTGACTTTGAGAGCACGTAGCTTGGGCAGAGCAGATATGACATGGCGGGTAAGGAGCGCATCTAGAGAGATGCGGGTCAACTCCAAAACCTCGAGATTGGGCCATATAGAGCCGTATGCTAGCCTAGAAAGACTCTGTTCCGAGCCGGCTATATAGGTCATTTTGCGCAGGTCTGGGCAACGGGCCTCAACCTCGAGGCGTAGAGTAGCAAAGTTTGGGTCATCAGAGAACAAGCCTTCGGGGAGATCGACGTATTTGATATTCGGTAGCACAGCCAAGGTGCGAGACAAGTCGTTTTGGCTTGATTCACGCAGCATGTAGGGGATTTTGAAGTAGTGCACAAGCTTTCCGAGTCGTACAGGGTCTTCGCGTAAGGTACGGGCAAGTAGTTTTAGACGGGCAGAAGCAGTGTCTTCGGGGTCGCCATTGCGCTCGAAAAAAGACTTGCGCTTGCGCTTTTCGGCGAGGAGGGCTTCACGTTGGCAATAGTGCACGTTTTCAATTCGGATGCTATGGTACCTGTGAAAAAGGGGAAGAGGTGACGGTTAGCTTTCATTGGTGCGGTTGTAAAGAGCTTAAGCAGAAGGACGTAGACGCACGCGGGCTGGATGAGAGGTAGGAGGAAAGTCAAGAAAGAGGGACAGAGCGGGTGCAGGGCAGGGAATAAGAGGGGGAGCCGGACGTACATGAGCTGAATAGCAGGCATCCGCCAGCGCTTACAGACTATGACACAATGTGCTAGATCGCGCAAGTCGCACAATGGGCAAGAGTCCTCAAGAGTGCTCTGCTCGCAGGGCTCATATGATTCATCGCCGGTTTGCGGGCAAACAAAACTGAAGATGCGCATGAGCAGAGGCGAAGGCATAGAATTTAGAAGCTTGACAGAGCCATAACTAGATACAGAGTCGTATTGCAGCATAAGGCGGGAGTCGTAGGTGTCATCGTCGGTGCGAACATCGCCAAGGGTAGGAACGTCCAAGAAGGGCTGGCCCTTCTTTTCCTTTTTGCGGTGAAAGAATCGCATAGTGGATAGAGGGATATGAATAAGTCGAATGAAAGAGGGGGGGATGATGTGCATGGAAGATGGAGGTCGCAAAAGGGTTGCTTGTCGATGGTATGTATGCCAAGCGGTGCAGCTGCGCAACGGCGTCAGTACACAGAATAGTCGACGGAGGCCGAGAGTAAAAGTAATAGCAGGACTAAGATGATGCCCAGGAACAGGAACAAAACCGAGCGAAGCGATTAGACCAGGATTCTCATGCTAACTGGCCCAGTGATGAGGAGGAAGGAAGCGAGCGAGCGAGCGATCGAGGCAGCACGCCAAAAGAGGAGAAGGAAAAAAAAGAATAGATGAAGACCGAAGCAAGAGCTGGATAGGGCAAGACGAGAAGAGGGCGAGGGCAAGAACCAAAACGAGCAGGATGGAAAGGATGGCAATAGCAAGACAGGCAGAATTGGTGCCAGACTGAAAATTATACGTCAAGACGGCAGTTTTGTGGCTGTTACTAAAAGAGGAAGGTCTCCAAACAGATGGAGAAGAAGCTGGACTGTCTTTGAAAATAAAGGAAGGAGGAAAAAAAGAGAAAAAGGCCAATGGAAGAAAGAAGGAATGTAAAGAGGGGAAAAGAAGGAGAAAGAGAAAAAGGCAGGCGCGGTACAGTAGGCGGGCGCTCGTTGGTTAATGAAGAAAGAACTTAGACCTGGGAAACTTGTGAGCCCGGCCTATAAGACAATAAGCAATGAATCTTAGAGTGCAACAACCCAGGAAAGAAGCGAGTTGACGAGTTGATAAATCCTGCAAGAAAAAAAAGAATACTGTATGGAAGAAGTTGAGAAGAAGACTTTGGGCAATTGCCTGTTGTTAAATTCACATATTTTCATGTCTGGAGGCACGTATACATGTGCTCTCTTCTAACACCGAGATGAAGGGACAGTCCTTGGGCAAGGTTTCAAGAGAAGGCCCGCTGAGGTCTCTTGTTGCTTTGTTCCAGCTGTGCCCGAGTTTAAACGAGAAAATAAAGAGTTTAGGAGCAGTGTTAATAGCCCCCTCTCCTTCTTATTCCCCACCATCACGATCACATAATACCAGCCAAAACGAATTAAGCGGCCCAAGCCCAGCGGCTCTCCAAGGATAATGCAGTAGAAAGTCAGTCCAGGAAGAATCCAGGAACAATCTCCAAAGTGTGCTAGAGAGAAAAAAAAGGGGGGCATGACTGAAAGCATTCATTGGACGTCTGAAACCTTGTTCACTCTAACCATTCTTCTCTTCCAATGATATTCACCATCAATCAGCGAATCGCTATGCTTCCTTCTCACAACATCTTCATTCGTCCCCTGCCTGTCTTAAACTCTGGCCTCCCCTTCTTTTGCTTTCTCCACCAAACCAAAAAAGAACCTTTCCTTAACCTCGAACAACAAACTTGAAGGAGGGCCTAAAAAAGGAAACCCCCAAATCCCGCCCCACATGACCTGTATCTTCTCCTCTTCCCAATTGAATTGTTCCTTATTTTCAATTACGACATGCCCGTCTCTTAGGCTTGGCTCTTGTTGTTTTAACTGGGCTTGGCTGGCTGAGATCGAACCTGGATTAAATCCAGCGCTTGGCTCTACTGGGATCCTCATAAAAACAAAAAGACATGCAGTGGAGGACAAATACTTCTCATGCACGACGCTGTGCCTGAAGAAGCAGCCAAATCTTGCGCCGATAGGATTGATTCGGGTATTTTGTGTAGTAGGAACAATGCTAAACACAATGAAGGCGGTTAAGAAAGCTGAGGCTGGGCATACGAAATGCTGAATTGACACAAGTAGCCTCTACCAATTTGAGGATGGAAACAGGTGTAAGATTCGGCTCATGAAATCCAACGACTTTCCTCTCCTCTCTTCTTCGTCCTGAATCACCTGCCAGTCCCTTAGTCAGGGCTAAGCTAGCAGCTGGCTGGCAGGCTACGGAGGTTTCCTCCAAGATAAACGCTCCTTCTCCAAAATATCCTTCTGTCTCTCTTTGTCCACCTTGTTCTGTCTTGGTTCTGGACTTGCAAAACGTCTGACAAAGCTTGCTGCATTCATGATTCTCCTATCTTCCCCTTTTGTGGGCAACTGATTTATCTGTCTATCCTTGCTGTTGGTTTCCTTGCTTGCTCTTAAAACATCGTAGTGCGTACAGCATTTCAACATTTTACACACATACACACTGGCATTTTGAAGCATGTCACTAACCAGCCGGTGAATCCATGTTCGTTTTTTATTCTTGGTCTTGTACTATCTATGTACGCCATACATTCGGCTGCTGAATAACGGGAGAAAGCAAGCCCGCTATGTAATGCCAGGAATGATCACGCTTCTTGGCGCTCTCCTCTCCTGACTTTGGACAACATGAGTACACTCACGAACACAGCAGAGGCAGCCTTTCTTTACCTGAACCTCCCCCCCGGATCCTGATTTGACTTGAATAATACATATTACGTCACACTCTTAAACAGCTACAAGCGGGACTAGAAGGTGTCAAGTTCCCTCTTTTGTTCAGGGCAGATACAAACATCTCCCTTTGTCTTTGTAAATTTGAAGATAGATGATAACCACAAGAAACAGATAAAAAAAAAACATGACTGGAAACCAGTGAGGTAAAAACACAAGGGGAAGACGAGGAAAAAGAAAACCCCAAAAAGTACAGGAAAGCCAGACAAAACAAACGCTCAACGAATGACATAGCATCGGGCATAGCCGATACAGGAACTCAAGAAAGCTTGACAAAGCCTAGCCGACAGTCGTGCCGATGGCAGAACGTCAAGTAAAAAAGACGGTTAACTCAATCAAGCAGCTTCAACAGCAGTGTGGCTGTGGCCATTGCTAGTACCGTTGAGGTGACCATTATCTTTGTCAGTCGTGACATTGAAGCTAGCTGGGCTTGAGGGGCCCGAAGGACGCTGCTTAAGTCGCAGACTCAGTATAGGATTGCTTTCTTCGACATCCTCCTCCTCAGGGAGCTTCCAAGAAATGTAATCCTCGGTGTCAAGTCCCTCATGGCTCTCCTGAAGACTAGCAAAATCACCTGGCGTCATCATACCACGACGATCTCTCGGCGAGCCAGGCACCGAGAAAGGCCTGGAAATCTTCTGCTCGACACCTGGAATGAAGTCCTCATCCTCGTCAGAGAATGAGTTGGGGAATGCCCGGCGCAGAGCCAGCTGTCTGGCTTTTGAGTACTCCTGGCCCATGCGCTTCCAGTCCAGAAGATCACTGAGGCGCTCTGTACGGTTACGCTGGTTGATGCGCTGGCGACGACTTTTGTTGCAGAACTCATTCATGAAGTGTGTTAGCTGGTTTACGGAGTCGTCAACACCTTTCATGCGGCGGTCCACGATGTAGATACCGTAGTCGCTAGAGTTTTCAATCAGCTCTTCCATGTAGCAGCCAAAGCCGGAAAGGTTTGTGGTAATGCTGGGCACTCCCATTACCGTGCATTCGGCGGGTGTGTAACCCCAAGGCTCGTAGTACGACGAGAAGACGCCCAAGTGTGTTCCACGAACAAACTCGTCGTAGTCCATGGGAAGTACTGGGTTAGACGAGTTTAGGAATTCGGGATGGAAAACGACCTTGACACGATCAGAGGACTGATTAAAGAGCTGAACCCGGCGAAGCTGGTTAAGAATAGGATCCTCGCCATCGCCGTGCATGTTGTGAGTGACAATAGGAGGAAGCGCATGACGCTTCATGGCGAAAAGCCTGCGGCGAAGTAGAACACGATCTTGGCTGGTGATGAGCTCCTTCTCGTCGGGCATCGGGTCGCCGTCGTGCCACTTGAGGGAACGCTCAAAGATGCGGCGGCCAATTCCTTTTTCAATGATGTCAACAGTATCACGGAGAGACTTGATGACTGCCTGTCCCTTGAGAGCTTCAACTGTCAACGAAGAAGTCTGGGCCGGCATGATGATGAAGGCAACGACAGTGGTCTTGCTGCCAGATTCCTTGAGGCGATGGTTCAAACGAGCAAGAGACTCAATGAACATGTCAACACCCTTGTTACGGTACTCGTAACGGCCAGCAGTGAAGAAGTACAGAGTATTGTCGAGATCAAAGTCCTGGTGCCCATAAAAGTGTCCCCGAACAAAGTCATGAATCTTTTCCTTGGCTTGCTGGTGCAGGTTCTGGAATTCATGAACAGCTGAGAACTTGGTGACATTCAATCCATTGGGCAAAACACCATCGGGCTTGCGCTTTAGAAGATGCTCACTTTCATAGGCAGTAATGTGGGATACGGTGGTAAAGACGTCACAAGAATGCGCAGCGGCACGCTCAATGCAGTAACGATGATAGATTCCACGTTTACCGGCTTCAGCATCAACATCGAAATGTTGGAGGTTGTTGTAGAAATCAACTGAGCCTGCGCAGAGATAACGACCGAGAAGAGTAGCATGGGTGGTGAAAATGGTGGTGACATCAATGCGGCGTTTCTTGCAAAGAGGGAGGGCGACACCAGCGAGCCATTCGTGAAAATGGGCAATGACAGCCCTCTTAGTTTCATGGCAAACATACTGGTGAAGCAACAATTATTAGTACCTGGTGTGCGAAAAAACAGGTTGGAGTTTGGAGGCTGACAAGGATGTCAAAGCCGAAGTCTGGGGCAAAATGGGGTTGGGGTATGGGGTGCACAGATCATGGGCCAGGATCGCAGACTTATTGGGACTCAGAGTCACCAGATCGATGGGGACAAAATAGAGGG
This sequence comes from Ceratocystis ficicola, assembly GCA_038407015.1. NCBI lineage: Eukaryota > Fungi > Ascomycota > Sordariomycetes > Microascales > Ceratocystidaceae > Ceratocystis > Ceratocystis ficicola. The sequence goes on from JAZBQP010000220.1 coordinate 14,139, forward strand.
GTAGCAACTTTGCCTCAAGGCTACGTAGACGCGATTACAGCAAATAGAAGGCTAGAGGAAAAAAACTAGGTATGGTGATGGGAGATGGGCGATGGCAAAACAGAATTGGGGTATAGTCATGTTGGAAGAAAAAATAGCAAGATTGAAAGATGAAAGCTTGTTTAAACTCACCTCACCGAGGAACCAGGCAACAAGGTAACCGAAGACAATGGTTTCGTTGGTCTCGTCATCACCACTGGGAGAGGGAATACTGGCAATGTTCCAAAGGTCGCCCTTCCACTCATTAAGGTAGCCGTAGGCACCCTTGGTATCGATTAAAAGGACACGAGGAGCACCCTCAATTAACCACCGGCCGTACACAATGTGGATGCCTCTTTCCTTCATCGATGCAATCGTCTTGGCAAGGGCAGGGTCTTTGGGTTCAAGGGCCTCAACTTCAACAGCAGCCTAATGCAAATGTTAATAGGCAATTCGTAATTGATCGCGTCTTAAGAGAACATACCGACTGCTTGTTCAGAGGACCGATTAAAGTATAGCGTTCGCCATACTCAGCTGTGGTGACGGGAGCCTTGGACTTGAGGACAGAGTAAATACCGCCGACTGTATTAGACCGTTAGGGATACATTGGTTAGAACAAAGCAGACGCCGTAGAAATAATATGCGGACAAACCTCGATGAGCGACCTCGGTCGCGATTTCGAAAAGAACATGGTTCTTGACGTCCCGCTGAGGGGTAGAGACGTTTTCGCCTGCCATTGCGCAACTGATGTGATGGGGATAGGCAAGAATTCCAACAGATCAAGAAAGAGACGACGTAGGAAGACTTTGAAAGCGACTGAGGGCCAAATATAAAGCCTTGAGTATTAGTTAAGGGACAAAAAATGCAGATATTAAGAGTAAAGAAATTCAAGCGAGAATAAAGCGCCCCTGGGTCTCAAGAATGCAGCGCGACACAAAGGTGGGAAGAAGGAAAACTAAAGGATGCGAAGTAACAAAGCTCATGCAAAAGAACTATGGTGGGGAACGGCGGAAGAAGGGGAAAATTAATTAGTAAATGATGGGACAAGCCCAATAAACGGAGTAAGAAAAAAGAAAGAAAAAAAGCAATGCTGAGATTTTGTGGAAATGAAATAATGAGATAGGTGCTGACTCGAGTGGGTGAAAGGAAAGAAGGGGCTACGGCCGCATTTATATGTAGGTATGTATGGCCACAGTTGTGGCAGCCTGGGTCCAAGTAGACAAACCAAGAACACTGAGACTTACCTAGATACAGTGAAGGGAGACAAGCAGCGAGTCTCGCGTTTTCTGATGATTTGCTTTCAAATGTTTTCTTGGGTCAATCTCGTGGAATTCGCGGAGTGAAAGGGGGCGTGTGGATAAATGTGACGCCAAAGGAGACCGGAGCTGGGGTAGGAACAATGGCGGACTGAGGAAAGAGGACAAGAGGTTGAGAATGAGAGTCACAAAATAGCCCAAAGCATCTGAGACTTGCAGAGAGGAAAGGCTAACAAGATCAAGAGCAAACGGCGGCGTGGGTGTTTGTGTCTAGGCGGACAAATTGAGGCTGAAGAAGAGAGAAAAGGGCGAGTTTTGAGCTCGAAGTAGAAGCGGAAGCGGAAGCTAGGATATTTGAGGGATAGGAGGCTACTGCAAGTAGTCGTCAGTTTAGTTTTATATGGAGACAAGTTGAGGAAGTGGACAGCTTGAATGAGAGGCAATGCTTTTTTTCAAGGGGATATAAGTCCGAGAAATAATAAAGGATTAGGATGAGAAAGAAGCAATTCGCCCAAGAAGGAGGAGGATGAAGAGGGGAAAAGATAGAGGGAAAGGGAATAGAGGAGAGAGCCTTGGATGGTCACAGACACAGCAAGCTAGTGTTGGTTGGTATGCAGAAGCAGCCTAAATATGGTGAGGGGGATGGAAAAGTTGAACGCCAAGGAATCAGCAGCAATGAATGGAGCACCAAAAGCAAATGTCAGCTTCTGATGTTTTTTGCTTGCCTTGTCTAGTTGCCCCTAGACAGCTTGGCCTAGCTGTTGTCAAACAGAAACAAAACCCAGAGCTTGGTATCCAAAGGAAGACAGCATGGGATACACAAAGAATCCCTAGCGTTGAGGGGAGGGCAAGGATGAGATGTGGATTGGAGGAGCTCGATGGAATGAGCATGGGGAGCGAGGCCGGGGGGGGGGGGGGGGGGGGGGGGACACAAAAAAAAAAAAAAAAAAAGGGGGGGGGGGGGGGGGTTTTTTGGCGATGATTTTGGTTTGACTCTTGATAAGGCTCAAAAAATTGAGTGGGAAGGTCGTGATGGCTAAAATGGTAAGATGGAAAACCTTGACAAATAGTATCTACGCTGCCCCAAAGACGAAGGAAAGGGCCGCGAGATAGAAGGACAATGATTGGCGGGGGAGGTGACATCTGCACTATGTTTTGCACTGCAGAATTTTCGCTTCTTTCCTAAATAGATCTGGGAAAATCCTCCGACGACGAATGATGTACGCTCATGTGCTGTGTAGTTTTGGTAATTGCCTTCTGAGTGACTTGACAATTGACGACACCCCTATAAAGCTACACATACCTTACGTGCTTTACATGTGATGGATGGATGGTAATTTCAGACAGAAGCAATTCCATATTGGGAATCGATCCGTACGAAGTGAGGTGTTTTTGGCAAGCGGGCGGCTCATTAGCCTCTGCTATATATGGTCTATCTCTCTTTGCAAGCATAAGAGCTGAAATATATCTTTCTCTATCGCCTAGTCCTAATGTCTCATGTTGCAGGTTCTTTTCTAGCCATTGTCTCTCACGCCTTGAGGTTACAAGAAGATAAGAGGGAAAGAGAAAGAGAGGTGAAGCTGCCCCAGGCTGTCTCATACGGATGACTAAGTCGGATAGCTAAGCGCACGCAGTTGCCATGAATTGTCTTGCTTGTCATGTCTTTCATATGATGTGTTCTATTTTTTTCTGTTTTCTTCTTTTGAGCTGGTTGTGTTGTAATAGCTACCCTTAGTTATTGCAGTTAGCCTCTGATTTGGTTTTAAATGAGCTGGGGTAGGACGGAGCCCTATATGATGGAATGCAACGGACTGGCTATATGTCTTCTTTCCTAGCATACTACGTATTAATACTCTCTAAATGCCCAACCACGTCTGGGTTGCATGATAAACTTGCGGGCTATAGAGTGAGGGTCCACAAATAGAAATAGTCTCACAGGTATCTTTGCGTCAGGGCAATTGGCATTGGCAAAGGCTCTGGAGCTATGATGTTGATATCACTACAAACCCTACAAAGCTGTGCTCGTAGGCTTTACGTAAGCCACGGCAAAAGTGGGGACATTACATTATTAGCCACAAGAAACTGTCTTCATGCCACAAGAATGCGCCTGCATGTACATGTAAACATATGTACATGGGCAGTACGTGGGAAAATTACCCCAGACTTCAGTCCCCAGGATCGCACGTAGAGTGCCATGTATCCTTGTTGGTTTCGTCGCTAATCCATTGTCACTCACTTGCTCTTATTTGTTCCCGAACACGGCATCAAGCTTTTTTTTTCCACTTAGGTTATCGGATGCACCACCACAAAGTTACGGGCTATCACATAATGACAAAGGAAGTGATCTACAGGCCGAAATAACTATGGCTCTCAATGCAGCTTGACCAGACGACCAAATTCGACATCGGCACCATCGGTTTCCTAGCAAAAAGCGATCTTCCGCAGCTCGACTAAAACAGGCCAAACCCGTGGCTCCACTTGCATCAGCCGATGCTCCTGGCATAGCATTTCAATAGCACATTATTCGCAACGGCGCCAAGACCTTCCTCCTCACGATAGTACATGATAATAGGTCATATCCTCTGCCCTGCTTGTCGATCTGCAGCAAAGCGTGTCTGCACGTTGAGGCACTTGCAGCTGTGGGTGGCTGCTGTTGGGTTCCTGACAAAAATGGAGCTGCAAACCAAAGACCAAGCACGCTCTATGCCGGCCCAAGTACAGCCCAAGTGAGGGCGTGTTGTGCCTCCCTTTCTCCCTTGATACCACTACCTAGCCTTTGTCTTAGAGCGACCGCCCCATTCCGAAGCCTTTGGCACCTGCTCTCCCTTTCTCAACAGCGGATTGTAAACAGACAATAGCTGCCCAAGCGAACTTTTTCCTTGGGTTGCTTTTCAATCAAATCCAGGCCGAGGAAGGGATGGGGCGAGAGAAAAAGACGACAAGAAGGAGTGGAGGAAAGAAGGGAGTAAGGGAGGGCACCGTTGAGCAATGCCTTTGTTAACTCCTTTACCGGACTAGGTAAATCTATCTGTCGTTTGGGAAGGAGAGCATTTCGTGGTCTCTACAAGTGAGGCAGAAGAGAAAAAGAGGAAGACAGACCAAATGTCAGGAAGGCAGAGAGCATAAGAAAACAACCAGCACAAGAGCTTTCTGAACAAGGGAAGCCAATCAACAGCCGCACAATGGCTTGATTGTGCACACACATACGCCGCCAACCAACAAGACAATACCAACAGCCACTAGGATCAAGGGAAGTGAGTCTGAGTCTGTTGGGCGGGAGGGAGAAATACCAACCCAACAGTCAATCAAAGACAACTAAGCGCACATACCCATGCACGCACGTAAACCTCACACCGTGAGACACAACGGCCATACTTGGTGAACAAAGCGTTTGTGACACGTCGACTCAAGCTTCTTCTCTCAACCAAGCAGCATGCAAAAAAAAGTCCAAGAGACAGGAGAAAAAGAGACAAGACCAAAGAGAGCACATAAATCAACCAGAAGCAGCCGCCAGCAGTAGGAATATCAACCCAACAAGGACAAACAAGCCCGTCGCTGTAGCCGAATGCTGCCAGTCCATTGCAAGCTGCCGTCACAGCCTTGTTGTGTTGCATCTTGGTGCATTTAGTGCATACATGCTGCAGCTGTGCCCAGCCAGAAGATTACCCTCCAGGTTTTTCCAGTCAAGTGAAAATTTGCCGAGGATAAGCTCGACACGAACAATTTCTCTACCCCCTCACTCGTTTATCATGAAAAAAGTGCAGACGCTTTTTTTTGGCAAACTGAGCTAAAAAGAAAATTCCCTTGCTCGAATTCCCCTGCCTCTACCCCTCTTCGCGCCTTTTTCCCCATCCATCACAAGATTTTGAATGTGACACATTGCAAATGAGTATCACCAAGAGAGACACCGGTTTTATCCAGCGCTCCTAGGCTCCTCAACGCACCCATTTCTATTTGTTCCTACTCCATTGTGTCAATTGATGAACAAGAGGGTTGATTACGGACGAGGATCAAGTTTCAAGGATTTAGATCTAACAACTTGGACCTTGATCTACCTTGCTCGATTTATTAGGGTTACCGATGTTTGGGGTTTATTCAGTAGGGTTATTCATCTGCTTTCTTTCCATCTCCATCTTCCGCTTCCAAATCAACATCACTTCCTAGGTCCTGCCTATCCACTAGTCTAGCAGAGAAGTTGGTGCCCGCTGGGCCGTAGGCGTCGGTGTATACGCTGGGGGAGGCGGCAATGATTCCCCTAGCTGGGCCTGGGCCTGGGCCTGGACACGGGCTTGTGTGCTTGGTTGAATTTGTGACTGGGTGGACACCTGAGCGAGTTTGGCCATCAGGGCTGAGTGGTACTGCTGGATGAAAGCCTGAGTATAGTAGGTATGCGAGGCGCCGTGCTGCTTGATTAGATTGTGCGATAGCTCGTGGGCCAACACGACCCACCACCAAAAGACCACCTCATTCTTCTTAAGCATGTCACAGCCGGGCTGGATGTCAGCCCAATGCAGTTGCAGAAAATAGCGAAGATTAAAGAAGATGCTGCCATTGAGATTAAAGGCGATAGTAGGCCCACTTTGGTCGTAGTAGATGTGCATGACTTGCGCTGAGAGCGTATACACACCGGCAATGTCGAGCAGAAGATCGGCAAATGTGTTGATGGCACTGTTGTGTGTGACAAGAATTTTCGACACGGTGTCGCTGGGGATCTTACGGTCCATGTACACCTTCATACCCTTAGAGGACTCGGCGGCGATCGTGAGATCATGGCCGCTGCCCGAGTCGCAGTATGTCGTCTGCTCCTGTATGTTGCCAGCCCAAGCCGGTGTTTGCAGCTGATTGGAGCCATGTGCACGTGTGGATTGGACTGCATTGAGTAGATTTTGTTGTAGTGCAGCAGGATTGAGAGCCTTGCCTTCATCAGGGCCTCCAGAAATGTTCTCAATATTCGTGTTCCCGGAAGAGCTATCCCCAGTGTTGGTTGGGCGAGGAGAAGGAGAAGCAGATACTTGTTTGTTAGATCTACTACTATCTTCATCGTCACTATTCTGTTCAAAGCCGAGGTGACGGGACAACGTTGAAAATAGGCCTCTACTTTTCTTTTCTGCCAGTGGTTGCGGCTGATGAGTTTCGGGCTGGTGCGGAAGAGGGTTGCTGTCACTGGTGTCGTCATCAAAGCCGCCTGGCATTTGCGGGCCTCGTGAGGCAGCACCCCCCAAGGCTTGAAGCTGCTGCTGCTGCTGCTGCTGCTGAGATCTTTTCCATTCTTCGGCGCGCTCCCTAATGCGCTCCTGTTCTCTCTCGAGAGCTTGCTGCCTCTCCTGCTCTGCAATGCGCGCCTCGGCTGCCTTTGCTCGTAGAATGCGGTCAACATTGTAGCCTCTTTGCTTCAACCCAAGCAGATCTAGCGTTAGGAAGGGCTCAAAAAAGATGTAGGCTTGCTGGTTTTGCTTGTGTAAAAGAATTTGACATAGCGCTTGGCCGATTTGGTACATATCTGGATTACCCCCTTCTGCCACGTAAAGTGTGCATCCTGTGCTAGTATTTGCGCTTGCAGCGGATCGCTTCTCTGCATGTGTTATTGGCCGCCCACGGTTGAGGGTTCGTCGTAGAGATACAGACTTTACAACCGCCACACTCAGGTGCTTTTCAAGCCACTTGGCATCATGTCGTATAGCGACGCGCTTGTCGCTTGTGTACTCATAGAGGAAGATCTTGGAGCGTTCTACCACGTGTTTGTGTAGCCTCTGGGCCATCTCCTGCTTGGGTGCTAGCTGGCCAATGCGTAGATCTTCCTGAACACATGCCCTGAGTTTGGAGCATCCTAGTGATGAGTAAAAGGATTCCAAAATATCCTCTTCTGGGGCGCAGATCAGCTCTGTCTTAAAGATGCGGTACATGATGAAGTCATCTGGGATGACAATATCAGCCGAAGACCCGAGTTTGTATTGCTTCATGGGCGCAACGTCTTCATCGTAATCGTCGGCCTCTTTCCCCGATGAGATTTGCTGCCATCCCAAAAGAAATGCAGACGAGCGCATCTTCTTCCATAGTGCCCTATCGCCTTGAAGCTCGCCTGCGTTCTCGGCAAAGTTGCGCAGTAGACTAAGGTACTTTTCCGCCTGCAGAACACTTAGCAGTCGTGCTGGCTCGTCGCAAGCAAAGGTAGCCAGTTCAGCCCTTGTTGGTTCGTTCTTGGCACCACAGTGGTACAGGAAGCGATTGGCCTCAGCTCCAAAGTCGACAAAGTCAAATATGTCGGAGTACTGGGAGCTACTACCTAGGTAGCAGTCACGCGGTGCAATGAGACGGTCTTTGGAAACAGGAACAATGTGAGCCTGTTTGAGGTTAGACAGGAACGGCTCGCGTAGCTCATTGAGCCGCATGGCGAAGTAGCTGAACAAAGTTGCCGCTTGTTTCGAGTCACGAGGCGGGTTTTGAACCAAGTATTTGATGCAGTCGATGAGAGGGGGATCGCGGTTCACACCAAGTTGCTAGTGACGTCATGTATTAGTTAGGGTTTGGACACACTATGTTTGGATTACGAATCATAGTTACATAGTATAACACTTACAATAGCATAGGGATGTAGATGGCGTCGTAGAATTTTGAAGCCCATGACAGCCGCTGCCTCGTTTGTAAAACAGCCCTTTGGAGCAACCAGCGCCTTAGAGTCGCCTTCAATAGGAAGGAAACCCTTGGACGTTGAGCTAAGGTCATAAGCTGAGTAGCCATTGATTGCAAAGTTGCTAATGTAGTACTTCATGGCCTTGTCGCGGAGGGCCGCATTATTACTTGACATGAGGGAAACCAACTCAGGGACAGTCGGGATCGTTCTCATGCCAAGGGCTGCCAAGAAGCGGTTTTCAGGGCTGCCGGATCGCAAGTTGCCAGGCCATTGAATGACAGCAAAGCCAAGATCGCGGAACGTATCGACCGGTTCAAAAAGATCAGACACTCTATGCAAAGTATTTGTTGTTGGCGTAGAAGAGGTAGCCTTTGAATCAGTCTCAGGCAGTTCGGCAGGTACAATGCGCGATCCTTTGAGCCTGCGCATGTCCTCGGCGGGGATATCGTCCTTGACTGATGCAAGATAACGGATGAGCTCAACATGACTCCACTTCTTATCCCCTTCCGCAGTAGGGCTGAGCAGCCTTCCAAAGATAGTCTCGAGGTCGACCGTCTTGCGGACGCCGATAGAGACAAGGAACTTTTCTTTAAGGCTCGTGCACCCTTGAATCACGGGTAAATCATCAAAAACCTTGACGTTAGGGAAGAAAGATTCGGTTGGTTTCTTCATGCCTGTCTTGGTGGGCATCACAGGATACCGCTTGAGTAGCTCGGCCAAAAGCGTGCGGTCGGCATTGGTAAGACTTTCCCAGTTCTTAGAAATCACGGTTAGAGCTGAAACTGCGAACTTGGCTGATTTAAGTATGTTTTGCTCTTCAGGACTGCTGGGTGCTGCCTCGATGAGAAATCGCACCCATGTGATAATCTCCAACGGCTCCCAGCCAAGAGCATCAAGCTCGATAGACGTTAAGCTATGAGTAAAGGCAAAGGGTAGTGTTGATGGCGGTAGTGGCATACCAGCCGGGATGCGATTTGTGCTGAGGAAGTTTCGGATGGCACCCAAGGTGATGATGGCGCCTTGGGCAGGCTCGCTATCACTAATGCTAGCCACCGCCACTTCTAATAGGCTTACTTTGTTGCGATGGTCAATTGTTCCGGACAAAACGCCCTGTGCCATCCATTTGAGAAAGTAGCCAAGTTGTGCCTTGTCAAGGGCTTTGGCCTCAAGGGCCTTTTGCACATCTTGCAGTGTGATTCCATAAATCAGGCCGAATGAGATGAGCTTTTTGACGAACTCGTTGTCCTTCATGGGCTCTGGTACCACCGGGATATCATCCACAAACCGAGACAGCTCCTGGTTAGGAATACGAATCTTTTCTGTCGGAAGCACGCCCCGACTTGAAAATAAGTCGACAGATGGTCGTTTAAAGGAGGTCCAGAAGGATTCGTCAATTATTTGTGAAACCTGACTATTGGGCGTTGAATCCTCGAATGAGTACGTCTTGAGAATATGTAACGCCTCGGGCATGAACTTGGCCACATGCTCGCTCATGTTTTTGGTCTTTTGAGGCAAAGAACCTTTGAAGGCCTGATCAAGCGTGTTCATGTCGTCAAGAAACGACAACCTGGTGATGATTCCAGCAGCCCGCAGCATCTCAATGTTCCATGTGCGTACCCACCTTGCATTCAAATCGATGGCTTCGCGTTCTACAGTCGGAATAACCGACGGTGCTGAGATATGAAGACCAGCTCCAGTTGTCTGCATTGTTGGGAAGCCAATAAAAATGCGGCCGCCAGGTTTCTTGCTTGGAAGAACCGAAGCGAAGACGTCAGCTATCTCTTTGGCTGCTGATGAAGACTCAGACGCTTTGGTTTCGTCATACGTGGAGGTTAAGATTGCCAGCTTAGCAATTTTGGGCGGCGGCTTCTTTGTAGCTCTTTCAAGCTCTGTTGAGAACGATGCCGTCACTTTAGTCTGGATCTTGGCGGCTGTCACACGCAAGAAGATAGTCGAGGTGTGGACTGTAGTAATGTCATCAGTCAGAGGTTTTTGAGTCGCAGAGGCTTCTTCTGTAGTAGCCGCTTTGGGTTTCTGTGTAGAAGATGAAGAAGAAGACGTTAGACGAGAAAAGAAGCTCTTGATAAACTGGTTCTCTGCAATTGGCCCGCCAAATGTTTCTGTGACTTTGGCCAGGGCTGTAGCCTTGGGCTTCCAGCTGACAGCCGCCATGTAGCGAGCATCAATTTGCGTGCTGGTGCGATCTACAGAAACTACATTCATGATCTCCTCTTTGGTACGTGTGACGAGATCTCGAGGTATCGAGACGGACATTGGCGGCGATGACTTTTTGTGGAGATCTAAGAGCTGATAGTCGTCAATGAAGAACTCTAGCCGCTCCAACGCCACAAAAGTTAAGCTGGTTGCCATGAACTGGGCAACGGAAAGAGCGTTAGGAAGAGGGGTGGTCGTATTGCGGTAGTCTAGCACAAAGGTAGTGTATTTGCTAGCCTGGTCTTCCGGCAGCTTTGACTTTTTTGTGAAGAGCGCATTACCCTTCCAGTAAAAGGCCATAGCCTCAGCACCAGAGCTCACAAAAGGCTCCTCGCAGTCAGCAAAGACGCTGTAAAAGCCGACACCAAAGGCGCCAATCTTGGTCTCGTCAGGGTTTCCCTCGGCGATTCGCTTTAGGCGACCCCAGTCAGTGTTGGTAAACGGCACACCGTCATTCTGCACCACGAGCCGCTTCAGCGTGTGGTTTGTGATGGTGTGTTTGAGAATATCAGAGGGGGTCGGATTTGACGGTAGTGGCACGGATGTAGAGGGGATCGTCTCGAAGCGGATGGTCACTTTGGTGGCTTGCGCATCGGCCGCATTTTGGATGAGTTCTCGTAGCGTGGTCCATTCGCCTGAGTAGCGCGCTAGCACTTTGTCGATTAGGGCACGGGTATCAACAGTAACCGCCTCCTCGTCCTCCGCGCCCTGAAGAGCTGCTGCCCGCAGGCGAGAGTAGTCCATGAATAGGCAAGTGGAGGATATATCCTGGCGTGTATTCTGGGGATGTAGTCTACACGAGTTGATATAGCTGTCGTTAGCTCCAGGATGGCGTTTCAAGCTGGACTTGGTTGAATGGTTGCGATCGGGACTAGAAAGATAGGAGTTACAATGTGGTGCATTTAATTATTGTATAGCATTGATATACATGAAGTCAGAGGAAAGTGCGACGGTAATTCAAAGAGCCGGTAAAAGACTGCCTCGGGAATAATGGTAAGCTAAAACAAAATGAGCATGGGAAGTAGAGTTCGTAGTATAAAGCAACGCCGGTGGGAATAAGGCAAATGTGAGAGATTACTTTGAAGAAAGAGGTTGTTTGTGTCTCAGACAAACAAAGATAAAACTGACAAAGAAGCGGTTTGGTGATAACTAGACCCTAGATGTGTTGTGATTAGGGTTATCATGTGAAAGGAACGGGTTGTCACCATGCCCACCAAGGACATGGACAAACGATACGACAATCACCAAAGTGACTTCAGGAGCGATTCGAGCGCTGGAAGAAACTAGATTCAAGCTTTTGCAAAAAAAGGACAAAAAAACCTAAATCCCTAACGGACACATCCAAGTAACACAAGCCCTGCTTGCTTGTTATAACTGACTCTCCACCACCCAAACAAGAGACACATAACCAAGAGCTCAAAACCCGGCACGAAAAGACAAAGAATAGAAGCAGAGACAAGAAAAGAGAAGGGAAAACACCGCCAAAAACGCCTGATTGATACAAAGAAGCGCCGGATAATGGGCACATCAAACATAAAACGTTGCGTGCAAGCCCTGAGAGAGAACAACGCGGAAAAGCAGTCAGCCTAGGGATCGGCAAAGAGAAAAGAAAAAGGAAGATGCGACGAAAGAAATATAAGACCAAAATGTTGGTGTTGGCGGCTGATCCAAGATTGGACGACTCTGCAAGCACAAGGCAGGAGAGTTGAGAAAGACAAAGAGAAAGAGAAAGAGAAAACGAAAGCCACATCTCCAAGAACCTTGGTCTAAGAGAAAGGACGGATTTTAGTCTTTTCCCGCTTAGACAACGAGCCGTCTACTCCCAGACGGTCTCGTCGGCCACAGTCTCGTCCATGATTACATCGGCATCAAAGGCCGTCTCATTGCCAATGTTCTCCTCAGGATCGTTACCGTCGGCATCCATGTCATTTCCATCAGCGGGATTCTTAATGCGCTTGACTGGAGCAACTACAGATATTTCACGGCCACGTGCAGAAGACCATCGCTCAAGCCTGCGGTTAATGCGGCGCATCGATGCTGAATATGACGCAAACTCCTCGCCAAAGTCATCAGGCTCCTCCTTGAGTGGACATAAACCACCGAGGCCAGTCTGTTTGAACATGGCTGTTGGGCCGCCCTCCTCATCATCGCTTGGCACAAGTGCATTGTCAATGTACTCCATACGACGCAGTGCACGCACAATGGCGCCTTCTTGCCGGCGTAGTTTGCGGGCCCTATGGTGAGCCTTGCGTAGACCACGGTTGAGAATGTGCTCGACACGTTGATTGCGGTTACGCTCGACGGCTAGCTGATGTGCGGTTGGCGGTCTAGACTTTCGAATGGGCATGGTATCTACGTCACGCTCACGATCGCCGCCACGGGAGCCGCCGGGCGATGAAGCTTCGACAAGTGTGTGGTGCTTTAGTTGACCTGTCCTTCGACTGGAGCTGCCGCGCTCCCCAACGCCCGCCACCCGGTTCGGCAAGAGTCGCGGAGGGGGTGTTGAGCGAGGACTGTCTAGTTCAGAGTCTTGCTTGTTGGGCCTTATACGAGGGAGGATGGCTGGGCCATCATCGATCAGCTTAGAAACGGCATTACGAGGCGCCCGCTTGCCGTTGTTTTCGGCAATAGCAGAGAGGTCGTGTTCGAGAATACGATGTCGCAGCTGTCGCTTCTCTTCGCCAAATTCAATTTCTTCGGGCATGTCAATGTTTTCCTCATTCTCTTCCTCTGTGGTCAAGGCACGTAGGGTAGGAATTCCCTGGTTGGCGACGTTAAGACCGTAGTCGACACCAGGGCCAAACGGGTTTTCATCGCATCCCTCCTCGGTAAAGTCCGACTCTAAATAGAACCAAGCTAGCCACAGAAAGGCTTTGGCACGAGTAATGCTGGAGTAATTGGTTTTCATGACCAGGTCGTGGAACTCTTGGTCAAGCGGGAAATGCAGCTCATGAATCTTTTGGGCTGACTGCACAATCAAAAAGATCAGGTTAACAGGGTTGGTCCGCGGGACATTCTTAGCTTTAATTTCTAGAATGCTTCGTGGCTCGTCACGGTCCTCAACAGCACCCTTGAGGATAGACTTCAGACGGGGTGCATCCTGAAGTTGCTTGTAGGCATGTGTATCCTGGTGGGCCTGTAAGGACGGAATAGCATGGTATGTTCTAAGTTGGGCGCGCATTTCAGGAAAGACTTGAGGTCACACAAGAGCCATGTTAGCAAAACGAAACAGACAGATGAGTGAAAAATGAAATTTACATCAGACTCATGGGAGAGATAGATTTAGGGACAGACGTACAGTTGAGAGTAGTGTTCATTCGGCCCATGTTGACAAGCAAGCAGACCATAGCCATGCCCTTGGCGGCTTCCCGATCACTAAGCAGTTTGTCGCGGAGGACTTTGCTGGTCTTGCTGCTGCGAGCCATGGTGTCGATGTAGAGATCGGCAAAGCATTGCATTCCAAGGCGTTCGGGCTCATAGCTGTTGAGAAAGACTTTGTTGTCGTCGTCGAAGATTGCACGGAGGAAGTCATACTGGATATCCTTGCGCCATAACGGATCGCCATCCTCCTTTTTGAGATGCTTGACCTTGCCGATGGTGCTTTGGTTTGCATCGCGCTGACCTCCCTTGGACTTGCGAGAAGACTTCGTATCGCGTTCACCGAGCCGGGAATCGTCATCGTCGTGATACATGTGGGTGGTGAAGGTTTTGGTGTGGGTTCGCGTGGGTGGAGCCGGTGAAGAGGCGACACTCGCGTCAGAGGCGCCTGGAGAGTCTGGCATCGTGAATGATGGTGTAAAGGCGGTTTTGGTGGTGAATGGTGATGGCGACTTGGGTTGTGTTAAGGTTGAAAGGAGATGCTTTGGATTGTGATGATACAATGGAAACAAAAAGGCGTTAAAAATAAGACAAGGCTGAGGCTGAGAATGAGATGATACCGTCACCTAAATTGCGAGAAAAAATACGCAAGCCAAATAGCAAAGCTATTGCCTGGCGTCAGTTCAGTCTAATGAAGAGCTGCATGCACCAGCAAAAGCAAGACTTTATCGCGAAATCAAAGAGAATTGCTTTTGTATAGGAAATATGAGAATTATTGCGAGATTGGATGTGGGTGAGGCAAGGGAAAAGGTTCGTTAAAGAGTCGACTAATACTGGGTAACAAAAGAGACAACATCACCCCCAAAAATGATCACCACATAATTAGCATTACTGTCAAGGCAAGGCAAGGCGTTTGTTAATTGCGTCGGACTTGGAACTGCCCGCAAAAAGCGACTTGACGAATCCATCGCGACCTATTGCGCCACATCATAGCGCCACAGTTGATCACTGACGCCACAAACATGTGGACGCGACTTGGGCCTGGACGTGACAGGAAAGTCCAATATTGCACAATGTGTGTAGGCTCTCTTTGAAAAGTCGAACCTTCCATTATCCTTGTTCGTTGGTTGACTTCAAGGCCTTATAGGACAGCTGAGGCTAATTAGACGGTGATACTAACCCAGCAGCATCTACTCGCACACTGTCGTGGCAAAGCTTGCTTAGCTAGCAGCTACTACATCTGTAAGCTTCTATTTACTGCCACCCTTCTAGCAAATGCTTGTTTCTAGCTTGACTTTCGCTTCTCTTGTCATGGCCTGTTTCTAACACTTGGTTTGTAATTTCAGGTAGCATAACAAACAATAACAAAGACACGCACCTATACTTTACTACTCTTTTAGCCACCTCGTCTCTGCTGCTCTAGTCTCGAAACCATGTCGTCCGCCGCTTATCGGTCTCAATCGAATGCCGCCATCACAACTCCTGTCAAGAAAACCACTATTCCACCACCAGCTTCAGAGAGCCCTGGCACCTGGAAGCACCCGCAATTGGACGAAATCCAACGTCGTCGCAATGCCTCGACCTTTACCGAGAAGAATATGCGCCAGGTGGCGCTGAGCATTGGCGCCCTGCTAGCTCTCTGGGCTTTAGAGTATGCGGCGACGTCGTACCTGAACTTTGACTTGTATGTTGTCCGCTGCTCAGCTTGCAAGCTTCATCATTTTGCTCTAACCACAGTCTTACCTACACATATAGCCTCTCTCGCTCAACGCGCTCTTATTTTGCCTGGGCATTCACAGTTCTTCATGCCGCGCCCATTGCAAACATAGGCCTTGCGCTATTGCCCCTTGTACGCCCTGCCGACAACCTTGCCGACATCCCGCTGTCCAATGAGCAGCGCCACCTTCTTGGCCTTCCACTCCTAGCCGTGCCCACTGCCGATGCTAAATTCAGTACCCCACCTCGCTACTCACGCACGCCTTCAATGGCAGACTCCGTCAACAGCCGTGCCAGCTACACCGGTTCTCCGCTTTCCGGTCGTGGAAGCCCAGCTGCCGTGTCGCCAATGAAGAACCCGCAGTTCTCACCTATTACTAGCCCTCTACAGCATAAATCTGCTCAGTTTTCGCCTATCTCCAGCCCCCTCCAACACAAGACCTCCAACAACATGCCGAAGCTTGGGTTTCTGGGCAGCAGTACCTCGAGCACTCGACGCCCGTCCTTTGGATCTAACAGCCCGTCGCTCGGCGTCGGAAGTAGTTCATCAGCCAGTCTTTTTGCTGATATTGGTACGCCTAGCCCGGCTAGCAAGAGAGCAAGCGTAGGCTTGAACAGTAAGTGGCTGTACGAAAAGAGCCGACGACAAAGCGGCAACTAAGGCTATTGATGTGAATAGTATTTAAGAGGAGCGCACTAGATGAACGAAAGGCTTTAGGTGTTTTTCTGTAGAATGCATATGAATCGATATGATAGAAATGTGGAATGTAGTCTCGAGAATCTTGTAATGCGTATTTTTGTGTGACAACACTCAACATGTATGCTATATTCATACTTGTGCATGCGCCACTGCGTCAAGATTAGTTGCGTCTTGTCTACTGGGCAACAATTGAGTCTATCTACAAAACTAGGGAACAATGGTCTGGGGATCACTATAAATGCGTTACTTACGATTTTGAAAACGGCATTAAATGTACATCTCATGTTCTGCGCTGCCGATGTTCATCATCTAGTCCAGGCCTAAACCTAAGTCTGAACCCAAACCCTTAGTCATTATCGATGACTAAGCACTGACCAGCAGCTTTCCTAGTAGTGGGATGTGAACAAGGCCTGTCCTGGCTGTGCTGTGGAATCTAGTCCATGGGAGAAATGTCTACGACCACTGTTTGATTCGAGATGTAAATCAAGTTACTCCGTTCTGGTTCACCGACAACTTCAAACGTCACCGATCTATCGCAATTCTGCTTATTGCTAGTCTACGTGTTTCTCTATATCCAGACTCCTTCACCTCCTCGCCTTCCCCCTCGCTCTATCTGATTTGACAGGCATTATGCAGAGTCGTTAGCTATGGGGGCCAGTGATTCCAAGCTCGTGTTCAAGAAGGGCATTTTGCGCCTTTCTGAGGAGCGCAACATCCCCGCTGACGACCCGTACTGGGTTTCTGTAAGATTGACTTCTGCTTCGATTTCTCTTCTTCTTTTGATCTGCTGCTTGCCCTCTCATGAATCATGTCCGCTAACCTCCACTGTGTCTTGTGTGCATGGCTGTCATAGTTCTGGGAACTTCCCGAGTCAGCCGAAGATGTCTTTAGCTTATTTGCGCCATCTGATATCCGTCGCACTCGCGACAATGCTCTCGAAAACCTTGAGACGCTAGTTCTTGCCGCAACATCCCGGCTGTTCATGTTGCGCCACCACCCATCCTTCCCCGACCCTGAATATGCGCCCGATTGCGACCTGCTCAACTGTGTGCGAATTCTAACCCGTATATTGCCGTTTGTCTTTGAGGAAGAGTCTCTGGCGCCTTGGGAGGACAAGTTTCTGTGGGGCATCCGGCGCAAGAAGACTAGAAAGGCTTCCTTGGCTTCCGAGGTGCTCTTTGATGAGTCCATGGAAAGCCCAAAGCCAATTATCGATGAGTTTGTAGAGGCCAAGCCGCTAGCAGAGGAGCTAATAGACACACTCATTGAACTGCTGTTCTTCTCTGGTTTTACCATCCAGAAACAGCCACCCGGAAAGGACCGAGTGTCGTTTGCCATCTGGCAGAGTGGTGTGGGTTGCAATACTACAAACCCAACAACAAAAGAGTTTGAGAGCAATCGGTGTGAGATTTTGCGGCTGCTAATTGTTATGGCAAGTCAAAGCCTATACATGACACCACCGGTCTTGACACAGCGGGGTGTTAGGACACTGTCATACATGTGCACATCTACAGACAAACAAGCCGTTCTCTCTGTTCTCTGTTCTCTACTCAATACTGTACGAGCTCCTATAACCCGAGTGCTTGTATATTAAACCATGAAAGCCATGTACTAACTGCCATGCCTTGACTACTTCTATTTTTAGACCCTCAAGTACAATCCTACTAGCTGGCGAGTTCCATACAACACTCTCGTTGTTAAGGACAGCAAGCAAGTACTAGCCACACACTCACTGCAGCTACTCCTTGCCCTGCTTTTATATCCAATTCCCGAAGACTACCCAAGCACAAAGAATGTGTACCGTCATTTTCTTGGTCGCTTGCATCGATCACAGGACTTTGAGTTCATGGTTGACGGCATGACGCGCATTCTGAACCAGCCGTTACAGGAGAAGACCTCGCTGATACCAGGGGCCCAGAACCAGGCCGGCCATGTCTCTGAGGTGCTTATGCTATTCTGGGAGGTCACGCAGAGCAACAAGCGCTTCCGCGCTTTCATTGTCGACACCGAGAAGTGTCGCGAGTTTGTGGTGCTTGCGCTCTTCTATGCACTTGAATATCGAAATGATGCATCTAAGCAAGGTGTTGTGCGAATGTGCGCTTTTCTATTACAGACTTTAAGCGTGGAGCGGAACTTTGGCATTAACCTCAATGTATTGTTTGAGGGCCACAACTCGTTACCCATGGTCATGAGGATCCCAGGCTTCCGGGGCTCCTATGCCGACTTTTTGATTCACTCTGTTTACAGCCTCATAGCCCAGAGTCACTCGAACTTGACAGCAATATACCCGGCCCTCTTAGCTGTCCTAAACAACGTGGCGCCGCACCTTCAAAACCTCACACCAAAGACGTGCAATAAGATTATGCAGCTGTTTAGTTCCATGTCATCACCGTCTTTCCTTCTTGCAAATGAAACAAATCACGACCTTCTCCGTGCCTTGCTGGAGACTATCAATGGCATAGTCGAACACCAATACGATAGTAAGTATGAATGTGCGGATTTGCAAATGCCACAACATGTGTCCCCCTTCTTCTTTCCTATCCTCCCTTGCCATACTGACCATTTGGCCTGCTCTGCGTAGAAAACCCCGACTTTGTGTATGCTGTACTGCGTCACCGTAAACGAATCGAAGCTCTCCGCAGTTTTACGCTTGAAAGTGGCCAGGAAGAGATTGAGAGACGTCAACGCTCACGTAAGGAATCCAGTGCGAGCACTGAAACTTACGATCCAACTTCCACTTCAAACAGGAGCTCAGTCGATGGAGGCTTCGGCTTTCTGCAGCAAAACCAGTCATCCAACAATAGTGTTCAATCACCAGGTCTTCGGAACGTGCCTGAAGATTCTACTTTTGAAATTGGCGACGATGAAGACAGCGACGACCCCGAACAAACTGACACTGAAGAAGATTACCGCCCAACCCCCACTACCGATAGTCCCTCATGTGCTGGATCAGCAGTTAGTCCGGAATATGCTGTGCCTGTCCAGCTAAGGGGCATGTCCGAAAAAGCTCGCGGCAAGCTCCCAGCTGGTGCACCGACCTTTTCACGTCAAAACAGCTTGTCCAGCTTCAGCTTTCCGGTTAGCGGCCCACGCAATACATCGGGCGTCTTTGAGCCTACTGCTGCCTGGATTGACCGCTGGCTTCCTGAGTTGCCCCTCCACACGTTACTTATTCTTATGCAACAGCTTGGTGCCTTGATTCCGCGCCAAAACCTCACGCCTGATGTGGCCACTACACACGTGCGCCAGCAGATCCAGAGTCTCAATGTTATTGGGCTTGAAGCATCATTGATCCGTGTCCATTCGTTCGAGTGGGGCCCTATGGCACTAGGATGGTATGAGGCACTCCTATGGGGCCTGATTTTCACTAGCGAGATGCGTCTCGGCAACGGTGCTATGAGCCTGTGGGCTGGCACGGCCATTCGGCTGTTTCGTGTGCAGGAAACAGCGCCAGCTGGTCCAACGTTGACTAGCCCACGAGGTGCTGTTGATGCAGTAGGGAGCAACATTGTCTCGCGCATTGGTGCGATTAACCTGCGTGGTGCAAGTGGGAGTAGCACTGCAAATACAGGTGTAGGTGCGAATGGGGGGTCAGGGTTGGGAGGAGCTTCTGCAAGATAACAGCCGCATTCGATGTGGTGAAGGCGTGTGGTGATATTGGAACTCTGGGATATGTTGGGTGTTTTTCTTGTTCATTCCTTGTATTTCTCTTTTATGTTTCTTTCTACAAGCAAGCTCTCTAGCGCTATGAATGTGATGTGATGTCAATTATCAAACATGTAGCCTTCAAGAACCACAGAAAAACAATAAAGACGAGATGAGTTGGGTAAAACAAAAAGCTTTATGCAGCTCGTGTTACTAATGCCTGGAGCTGTACCGGCCATGTTTGTGCCTTTCTCCTCCAGGACTTCGGTCACGCCCCGACTGCGGCCGGCTATCATGTGAATGCCCACTTCTATTTCCGTCACTGGCATGTCGGTCTCTGCTATGAGACCTATGGTGATGCTTCCTAGTGCTCCGCTCAGCACTTCTACTCCTGCTCCTACTTCTACTCCTATAGCGGCGGCTCCTGTGTTCGTGTCGGTCTCTGCTGTCACGGTGGTGCCTTGATTGCGAATTGTGGGATTTGTTGGTTTGATGTTCGTGGGCGTCGTCGTGGTGTCTTGAATTATGGTAGTGGCGACGATGTGAGCGATCATCTCTTCGGTGGTCTCGCCTGCCATCAGAGCGAGCTTTCTTAGTGTTTCCATTGCTATCGACCTCATCTTCCTTGGTACCTTGGCCGTGTATGTCGCGGTCACGAGGTTTCACTTCGATAGTATTGGCACCGCTAGACTCACGCACAGGAGGGGGTAGACCCAAAGCACGTGCAATTGCATCTTCTTCAGCCTCTTTAATCTTGCGTAATTCGTCCTTGCGCAGCTGCTCCTTCGCATCTTCAGCGGTTGGGTCGTCTGATTTGGAGTACCAGTTAAGGTCTTTACCGGTTTGCCACCGGCCAACAGGGGCTTTGAGACTATGGCCAAGATAATTTTCACGACGAGACGACTTAGCAACATCATCCCAGCTGAAATTAACGCCGCCGCGAGAGCCTGATTTGCGAATAGTGGAAAGGAGGTCCATTGGATAATAAGCTTGGATAAAGGTGCCGAGGAGGAGTGGATGCTGATGTAGGAATGATCATATTGCTGAGAAAGTAAGGCTGGGCAAAAAAACCGCAAAAACCAAAAAACCCTTGTGCTGAGTCAGCAACAAGAAACGAGAAGTTTAATAGGCGACCCAACACTCTACAACAAAACAAGGGAAAATAGGCTTGAAAATTGCAGAGTAGGACAGACAGTAGAAACCCCAAGAGTTGATGTTCTAGATGACTTGCTGAACAAGCTCCAGGACGTCGAATAGGCCAGTCGGCGTAGCTTCTAGTTGCTTTAGACCTAGGCCCAGAACCATGGTCCGCTCGTCCTCGGGGTTTTTGAGAGAAATATAATTAGCGATTTGTGAGGCTAGTAGATGGCCTGTCGCCTCTCTATCGCTACCGCCGCCGCCAAAAAGTGTTGTAGGCGTGATGTGAGAGGCGGGAAGCATATCTTGGCGTGGATGGCTCGCGGTGAGGCCGGCCATGCTGGCGGGGGTGGCGCGAATAGGGACATGAATCTGGACAGAACAAGAGAAAGAGTTAATAAAATCTAGGATACGCAAAGACAAACTAGAGATCGGCTACTCACCCATTGAGCTAAACGGCCCTCCTGTGAAAGCGTGATCATGACCTTGTCAGTGAAGACTCTAGAGGTGGCTTCCGTAGGCATGCCATTGACAGTAGCAACTGCCGTGCGGGCCTGAATAGGGTAGGGGGTATCAATAAGGGCAGAAACTTCCATGCTGAGAGAATGCAAGACTATAGAGAGAATTGGTGGCAGCTGATGGGTTTTCTATGCTTGAGAACTTGCGTAGTGCTCAAGCACAGGGACGAAGGTATGTTGAGCTTGCCCCGCACTATTCCTAAAGCGGGTGATAAGATAAGGCGGTGAAGGCGGCAGAATTCCTTATCTTTTTTTTTTTTGAGAAATACTTTGTAGGATATTTTTGACGACAACAGACCTACGCTATTAACTGTGGTGTCTACAACACTGGCTTCCTTTGGTCCTATATCTTTGACGGCCAACAGCCTACTCCAAACACCAACCTCGACAGACTACTTCTTGCCGCCATTGTCTCCATAATGCCGAAGTTCGTTCCGCGACAACGCAAGCACAAAGTCTTGGCCCGCGAAAAGGCTGCGGCTAATGCTGTACACATATACGACCCGAATGCCGAGGAACTAACACCTCTTGATGCGGCTAAGAAAAGAGAGCTGGCCGAGGCAAAGGCAGAGTTGCTGGGAAAGGGCACAAAAGTTAGCAGCAAAAAGGCCAAGCGATTGGAAAAGTACATCGAAAAGAAGTTGCGCAAGGACGAGAGCCGCGTGCTTATCCAGAAGCTAAGCGAGAGCAAGATCGACACATCGCTGTTTGCTAAAACAAGCGCCATTGGCCAGGCAAAAGAGACAAAACGACAGACGCTACAACGAGCTCTGCAGGAGGAAAAGGCAGGCATTCAAAATGGAGACTCCAAGACGATCTTGTACCAAGAGCGGGAAGAGGTTGAGGTTAGCGAAGCGCCAGAAGTGAAGAAGGTTCTCGAGTCTGATGAGCCAAAAAGCAAGCGAAAAAAGAGCAAGGGTAGAGGGGGCAAGCCCAACACTGAAGAAGAAGAGGAGGACAAAGAAATGGCCGATGCCAAGCCCGAGTCTGATCCTGAAGCTACAAGTGAAGATATACCAGAGGTCTCTGAAACTGAACCAGCAGTGGTGTCTGTGGGCTCTGGTCTCAAGAGGCCGCTTGAAACAGACGAAGAGGGCAGACCAGTGCTGAAAAAGAGACAGAAGCGTGGCGGCGTTGCAACCAAGCATTCACTGATCTATTCAAAGCCACAGGTTGTGGAGGAGAATGAGGATGACGATGAGTTCGAAGGCTTTGACGATGAGGATGGCGAAAGTGATAGTTCGGAGGAGGGATCTGAAATTGAGGAAGACGATGAGGAGGACGAAGAAGAAGGTGAGGAAGAGGATAGCTCTGATGAAGAAGATGAGGACAGTAATGACGGCGACTCCGAAATCGGCCAGGAAGAAAACAAGCAACGCTCGTCTTCCTTCCGTGCTTGGGCTCTCCAGCAACGAAACGAAGCCCTAGGCTTCAAGCCCAGCACCGAAGCCTCTTATCTGGAGTTTCCTACCGTCCAAGGTTTCGTGCCCCGCGCCCCAGAAAGCGACCCCCTACCACGAGAACTGCAGCCCACTACAAACCTTGAGCGCAAAGTTTACAGTGTCACTGTGAGAAGGCCCGAAGCCATTCAAGAGGCACGCATGAAGCTACCCGTAGTAGCTGAAGAGCAGCGTATTATGGAGGCCATTCACAACAACGACATTGTAGTGGTTTGTGGTGCCACCGGCTCAGGAAAGACGACTCAGATTCCGCAGTTCCTCTTCGAGTCAGGATACGGCTCGCCTGAATCGCCGACTCCTGGCATGATCGGCATTACGCAACCTCGAAGAGTAGCTGCTGTCAGTATGGCGAAGCGAGTGGGCGAAGAGCTAGCTGAATATAGAGCTCGCGTTGGCTATCAGATCCGCTTCGATGGTACAGTTGACAGCAAAACAGCTGTCAAGTTCATGACGGATGGTGTTCTATTACGCGAAGTGGCGCAAGACATTACACTAGCCAAGTATTCGGCTATCGTTGTTGACGAAGCTCACGAGCGCAGTGTTAACACTGATATCTTAGTTGGCATGCTTAGTCGTGTAGCTAAGCTGCGTCGTGAGCTGGCAGATGAAGACAAGACAGGAGCTACTAAACCTCTTAAGCTCGTCATCATGTCAGCTACACTGCGGGTGGATGACCTGATCAAGAACCCCGTGCTGTTTCCCACTCCGCCGCCTGTGCTTGAGGTCGAGGGACGCCAGCATCCTGTAACGCTGCACTTTTCGCGTCGTACACATGCCGATTATGTTGAGGAGGCATTTAAAAAGGTCTCCCGCGCGCACCGAAAACTACCCCCTGGCGGTATCTTGGTGTTTCTGACTGGTCAGAACGAGATAGCTCAACTAAGCAAAAAGCTAAAGGCTCAGTTTGATGGTGGGGCTTCGTCAGGCAGCGCGCCCAAAGTCAAGGTTCTGGCTTCGGAGGCGGTGCTAGAGGCGGAGGACATTGATCTTGGCGATGCTGACATGTCGGAGATGGTCGACGACATGGTGTATGACAGTGAGGACGAGGAAGGAGAGGATGGCGACGAGGATGAATTTAAGATCGAAGATGACAACGAGGATGCCCCGCCGAAAATAAAGGTCCTGCCCCTCTACTCGCTACTTCCTACTCGAGAGCAGCTGCGCGTCTTTGAGCCGGTCCCTGAAGGCACCCGTCTCGTGATTCTGGCCACTAACGTCGCTGAGACGTCGCTAACCATTCCTGGAATCCGCTATGTCTTTGATACCGGCCGCGCCAAAGAGCGGCGCTTTGATCGGCTCTCAGGCGTGCAAAGCTTTGATATTGGGTGGATCAGTAAAGCTAGCGCATCGCAGCGAGCTGGTCGAGCCGGCCGTACTGGGCCTGGCCACTGTTACCGCCTGTATTCGTCCGCGGTTTTTGAACGCGATTTTGATGCCTTTTCGCAGCCCGAAATCCTGCGTATGCCCATTGAAGGCCTCGTGCTGCAGCTCAAGGCAATGAAACTGCATAATGTGGTCAACTTCCCCTTCCCCACGGCGCCTAGCCGGTCCATGCTGGCCCAAGCCGAGCGTCTGCTCGAGTATCTTAGTGCGCTGACGGCTGAGGGCAGTAAGATTACACCCTTAGGAACTACCATGTCCATGTTCCCGCTATCCCCGCGCTTTGCTCGCATCCTACTGGTCGGTCACCTCCATGATTGCATGCCATACACCATTAGCATGATCGCCGCACTCTCGGTGGGCGATATCTTTATTCCTGAAAGTCATGTGGTCCCTCAAGAACCAGAGGCCAATGCTGATGGCGTCGTGTTTAACGATGGCCGGGACGACGAACGCACTGCACTGCGCAAGAAATTCAATGCTACCCATCACCGCTTCTGTCACCTTGATGAGCGGTCTGACGCTATTAAGTTGCTCCAGGTGCTTGGCGAGTTTGCCCATGTACCAACCGAAGCCTGGGCCCGTGATCATTTTGTGCGGTACAAGGCACTTGCGGAGGCCACCCAGCTGCGCAAGCAGATTGTCTCGCTACTACAAAAGTACATCCCAGCCTTCGCCAATCTGCGCGTGGCTGACAAATTGCCGCCGCCAAGTGAGAAGCAGGTGACCGCGCTGAAGCAGATGGTGGCTGTGGGCTTTGTCGATCAAATCGCTATCCGGGCGGATTTGTCACCAACGCCACCCGAGATGCGCCGAAAGCCACGCCGTGCTATTGATGTCCCCTACGTCCCTCTAGTTCCACTGAATGATGGGCCTAGTGGTGCCAACAATGCAGACCCGCTTGATAGCATGGTATACCTACACCCTTCATCACCCATGGCCCACTTGTCTGTTGCTGAGTGCCCGGAATACGTGGTCTACGGCCACCTACAACGTGGCGCAGCTGTGGCTATTGGTAGTGATAAGACGCCTAAAACACGCATGCACCCGTTGACCGATATCACGGGCGCACAGCTAGCTACTATCGCCAAGGGAACGCCACTTCTAAGTTGGGGCAAGCCAGTCAAAGAGGTTGGTACGCCTACAGCCACCGAACGCGAGGTCTGGGTTGTGCCTTACCTCCGTGCTGAGGGCACTGGGGGCCAAGGATGGCCACTGCCGATTCGCAAGGTCAAGCAGAAGAAGGTAGCAGGTAAGGGATGGGTTGTGTTGTAGAAGGAGAGTGTAAGGGGAAAAAACGGCGTTTTTTGTGTAAGGTATGTATCTCTGTTTCTACAGCGCGCAAGTTTAATATAATGCAAATACACTGCTTTTTTCTCATCATCTGTTGAACTTGTACCAAG
The DNA here is from genome assembly GCA_038407015.1 of Ceratocystis ficicola. NCBI lineage: Eukaryota > Fungi > Ascomycota > Sordariomycetes > Microascales > Ceratocystidaceae > Ceratocystis > Ceratocystis ficicola. Next base: position 39,535 of record JAZBQP010000220.1, read on the forward strand.
TGAAAGTAAAGTAAGGGCTTTTTCCATCTTTGTTCACATTAGTTTTTGCCTGTCCAGCTGCAAAGTTGTTACATTACTTGTGTCTAGCTTTACCAAACTTGCTTCTTTAGCCTGATCTGTTTCGCTCCCTTCGGTAGCGTTGTTGGGGCATCACTGGGCTTGCTTTCATCAAGACTCATGCCCGAGCTCGTCTCAACACTTTGCATGCCATTAGAGCGAGACCCTCCGTTTTTGGGCGTGGCTAGCTTGGAGGGGAGATAGTTTGCCTCGAGATCTTTGGCTTCCTCGGACGCTTTAGACGGTGTCTTGGCCTTAGAAGTGGCTTTTGATCTGGCTTTGCTAGGTGTCCTGGGCTTGGATGATGTTGTAGGAATGTCTCGGCTAGGTGACTCAAAGTAAAAACTCTTAGGAGTAGTCTGAGTTAGTGCGACAGCCTCAGGCAGCGATAGCGGGATCTCGAGACGTTTTTCAGGCACACCCTGCGACTTTGGCTGCAGTCGTGGTTGCCAAACTTCCATTGCTGACATAGGCGGCTGAAGCTCCAGCTGTCTGTCGAGGTTCCCCTCTCTCAAGCAAGTCTCTGATACAGCCATCCTGTCCCTATCTACTTTCTTATTCTTGTCGGTCACTTTCACCAGTGCTTGTCCTTCTGCTTTTTCTCCTCCATCTCCTTCTTCTCTACCATCGTCATTGTTGCTATTTGCCGCCGACTTCGCTTTCTAGGCAGCCGCTGGTGTTGTAGCAATACTCTTGCTCTTTCTACGCCGTGGCTTTTGCGAGCCTTTGCGCTCCTTGGAACTTCCTGAGGCGTCCTTCTTGTCATCTTTTTTACCAGCCTTAAGAGAGCCTACGCTAGCCAGAGGCGGTGCACTGGCGTTTGCGGTGCTAGATGCTGCCGCTGCAGCTGCCGCAGAGCGGCCAGTAGACGAAAGATGAAACTTTCCAGGCTCGCCAGTTATGGGGTTCTCGTCAATATAGTCGCCGCCATAGCGCACATGTATTTTCATGGATTCCTCAGCCAAGCGCAGAAGCGCTCGTTCCTCGCTTGCATCGGGGCCTATATTCGTAGCCTGCCGTGATTGAGAGACCTGGGAGTTTCCTGGTGTGCTAGAAGCCACATCAGAAGTTTCCTTTTTAACAAGGGGCGAGATATACGTGTGGCCTTGAGAGGGTTTCCAGCTGCGAATAGATTCAGCCTGGGTGATGATACTGCGCATCGACGAAGCAATGGTGGCCTAGCAATAAAATGAGAGCAACTGCAGTTAGCAAAAGAAACAAGGGAAAAGGGAAAACTAAAGGCACCGTATGTGTGCATGTACATACCACGCGCGCATTTATTATGTCCGCAAGCATTGGAGCTTGGTAGATGTTCTCGCCGACGACAAAGTACGTAGCTAAAACCGTGACCTCGTCTTCTTCACCGGGTTGCTTTTTCCGCATCTGCTTGTTGATAACCCAGACGCCTGTGCCCATTCCAGGGCCCATCTCAGCCGGCTCCTCAACCACCATGAACTCTAGCCCGGCCATAGTGCGCAAGTGACCCTCAAAGGCCTCCCGGGTTTGGATCAGCGGGAACATATTCTGGTTATGCATAGCCTGCGAAAAAAGAACAGCATTGTTAGATGTAGCGTTGAAGAAGGGCGACTGGGCGAAATAGTAAAGAATTGTGTTGCTATGAATGCCGTTGAGGTCGGCTACAGCCATGGGACTCCGCCATTGGATTTCATCGAGTTTTGGCTCTTGTGCAGGCATGCTAGTGAAGGATGGGGCTGAAGAGAGAGGACGATTAATAGCGATGGCAAGTGATTATGATGAGGCCGATGGTAATAGAGATTGTAGAGGGTGCTGGCAATGGCGATTGTGAATGGCTGGTAGTTTAGCTAGAAAGAAAAAAGAAATGATTAAAAGGCTGTGACGTAGATTTTGGCGCAAGCTATAGTACTCGAGGTTTGCGGACCGTCAGTAGCTGTCTGCCAGCTGTCAAATTGTTACACAGAAAAAGAAGCATTGACGGTGCTTTAATGGCAGCTGGGCAACAACAACAACACAAAAAGTTGCATTTTGAACACACCATTTCCCCCCTTCCTTTTTAATTTAATCTACTTTCGTTTATTAAAAAAAAAAAAAAAATCTCACCCTCTGATGGAGGACATAAACATGGCTGACCATGGGGGTCAGCCTCGCGAGGCTGAAATGCCAAGAAACCCGACACCGGACCTTCCACCTCCCTCCCCCCCCCCAGAACAACACCGCGCAGACAGAAGATAAGGACAAGGCAACCGACAACACGATGCGCCTCCCTGAACGAACTACCCAAGACAA
>JAZBQP010000021.1:0-129717 GCA_038407015.1 Ceratocystis ficicola
TTTTCCATTTTCCTTCTCTCCTCCTTTTTTTTTTCCTTTTTTTTTTTTTTTCTTTCAACTTTTTTTTCTATCACCACCACTCTCCTTTTGTATCAGCCTTTTTTTCTTTGTTGTTTTCTTCTCTTTTCTTCTCTTTTCGTCGTTTTCCTTCTTCCTCTCTCAAAATGCCTTCTCAACTTGGAATTTCTACCATGTCCCTTGGCCGCTGCTGGGCTGGACACTCCTTCGAGCACAAGATGGACATGGCTGCCAAGTACGGCTACGCTGGTATCGAGCTGTGGCACGAGGACCTGATGGACATTGCTGACCGCTACCCCAACGGTGGCGCTGCTTCTCTTGAGAACCAGAAGACTGCCGCCCGCTACGTGCGCTCTCTCTGTGATGCCCGCAACCTGACTATCCTGTGCCTACAGCCTTTTGCTCTTCTGGAGGGCGCTATCGACCCTGCTGTGCACCCCGCCCGCCTTCAGGAGCTTGAGCACTGGATGGAGCTCACCCGCCAGCTCGGCACTGACCTCATCCACATTGCCAGCAGCATGGCTCCTGCCTCCGAGCTCTCGGCCGATCTGGAGCTTGCCGTCACCCATCTGCGTGCTGCCGGCGAGCTTGCGCTCCGCCAAAACCCCCCCGTCCGCCTGTCCTACGAGAGTCTGGCCTGGGGTAGCCGCGTTGACAAGTGGGAGCAGAGCTGGGATATTGTAAAGGCAGTTGACCTCTCCAACTTTGGTCTGTGCCTGGACACTTTCAACATTGCCGGCCGTATCTTTGCCGACCCCTCGCGCGCCAACGGCTGCACCGAGGATGCCCAGAAGGCTGTTGACGAGAGCATGAAGCGCCTCGTGGCCAGCGTTGATGTTAGCCGTGTGTTCTTCGTGCAGGTTGTCGACGCTGCCCTTCTGGCCGAGCCTCTCCTGCCTGGCCACAAGTACTACGACCCTGCTCAGCCCTGCCGCATGAGCTGGTCGCGCAACTGCCGCCTGTTCTATGGCGAGACCGAGTACGGTGCCTACCTGCCTGTTAAGCAGATCTCAGCCGCCATCTTCAAGGGCCTCGGCTTTGAGGGCTGGGTCAGCCTGGAGCTGTTTAACAAGCGCATGTCGGAGACTGACAAGGGTGTTCCCGAGGAGCTGGCTAGACGTGGCGCTGAGTCTTGGGACCGTCTCGTTGCTGACATGGACCTGACTGTGGCCAGCAAGCCCGCCAAGGCCGTTGTCCCCGCCACCATGGCCACCGCTACCCCCATTATGCCTGCTATTGCTGCTGCTCCCGTTGTCTCTACTATCGCTGCTGCCAAGCCCGTGCGTCTGCTCCCCCGTGCCCAGAAGAACCAGGCTCCTCATGTGGTGGATGGAAGTCTCCTGCGCAAGGCTCTGCCAACAAGCGTATACCTACTGGCTTCATCCATGTGCCTATATTTAGGTCTGATTCTTGTGTAAGTAGATTTAGACGGTTTGGTTATTAGTTGGGGGCGAGTTTGAAGTGGTTAGCCGTGGTACATCTTGCTATTGTCGGTTGAAACATTGGTTCACGTTATTTTTCGGCATGTTATTATTCACGCTAGTCTTATGTTACTTTTGACGCCTTTTCTTTCATCTTTTTCTTTCCTTCATATCTATTTTCCCCTTCATTTACTTCTTTTTCCTATGTTACCTTATAGCAGGCATTTATTCCGAGTTTTGTTTTATGCTAAATCCTTGTTCTTGTTCTTCTCTCGCTTTGGTTGCATTATTTTTATATATTCCTCACATTAAGTCCCTTTTTTTCTACCCTCTTTTCTTCCATTTTCTTGCGGCGCAGTCTACTTCTTTTTCTCCCACTTCTATAAATGTTCAGGTTTCTAATTGGTGTCTCCTACAGTAAGAAACTTTTGCTATCTTTCGAGTATGCCCGACCGCTGTATATTCCCGCTTGATCTTCTCTCGCCGTCCTACCCAACATGCACACATACATACACGCATACGCACGCACACATTCGCACGCCACTACACATGAACAGTCAGGCTTATCTTATTCAAGGCTGACACTTGAGCCCTGTACACTGAGGCTTATGGGGGTGGGAGAAGAGGATGCTAGCTAGGAGACAAAGAAACCGTGAATAACAGGAGGTGAAGAAGGGGGGTGATGCGTCCTTTTATACTGCCTGCTCTATTAAGGTTACGTTACCTAGTTGGCTAGAATTTTAATGTTAATTGTCATCATCAGTTATTCTCGTAGATTTGAAAACACTCCGATTTCAAACTCTACTGGTGTTGCATAACATCCTTGGCCTGTATCAAACGAGGAGGAGCTATAATAACATGTAAGGCAGAAAAAGGAGGATGGGGAAGGGGGTGTTTCTGACACCCTGCCTCTCGCAACCTTGGCGGCAGGTTTGGCGTTTCTGATATTACAGCCCTGTTTTTTATGAAGGTGGTGTATTGCGCTGTAACTGTGCTGTAGCACACCATTAATGCGCTACACTAGCACTGCATTCCGGCCAACTCACATGTGTAGCCCCCCGCCAGTTGCCCTCCTCTTAATCTGCCTGTAATGCAGTGTGTGGTTACTTGCTGCGCTTGCTTGTTGTAGCTGCCCCTTACCCTTCTTATCTACCCCATGTCGAAACTCCGGCACTTCTAGTCCAACTTCTCCTTGTTTCGCTTGTCCGAGCTGTGCAGTTCGATATCTTTGGTTTATTGTTATCTATCTACCCAGGCTTCGTGCGTATCCTACAGTTCTAGCTCTGCCCTTTGCCTTCTGCGCCTAGCTCGCCAAGACTCACAGGCTGCCCCTAACTTGTTACAGATGTCGGGAACCCCCTCAACCTCGCAGATTGTAGTAAGAAAAAACCCAGGCCATTCGTCACATCGATCCTGTCTTCATATGCTTCGTTGCAAATTCAATGGCTGCCGTGTATCCAAAGGTGCCTAGACCGCAAATCACTGCAGTCGCCTTGTCTGATAAATAGCTCTTGTGTCGGAAATCTTCGCGCGCGTGAACGTTAGAAACGTGCACTTCGATAAAAGGGATATCCACGCTGAGAAGAGCATCCCGGATCGCGATGCTTGTGTGGGTATAGGCCCCGGCGTTGATCACTATGGCATCGACAGTACCACGTGCTTCTTGGATGCGGTCCACGATTGCACCCTCGTGGTTAGACTGAAAGGCGTCAACTTTGACCCCCAATGCAGAGGCCTGGGTCTTGGCGTTGGCTTCGACGTCACTTAGGGTTGTTGAGCCGTAGACCTGAGGCTCGCGCGTGCCCAGAAGGTTGAGGTTAGGGCCGTTGATGAGCAAGATGTTTGATGCGGGCATTGTGGAGGAGAGAAAGGATGCAAAGAAAAATGAAAAAAAAATTGTAAAAAAAAACAAAGAAAATAGAAGGGTGTGGGAGCCGGGGGAGATGGGCCGAGACCTTGCTTGCACCTGATTGTTGTTAAGTGATCGATCGTGGCTCTGCTACTTGGAAAGATTTGAGTCGAGATTTGGAACAGATGATCGTCTGCGAGGAGCTTGGATGCCTTGGCCAATATATATATATATCAAGATGCAAACATGCTCACGCAAGTATAGAACCTGCAATTTCCTACGCGCGGTGATCGGTTGGCGATCCACAGCCCATGGATGAAAGTACAAGCAGCCCTCAGGCAAGCCAGGATATTATTAAGCGGCCAAGTTGGTGTCTTGAGGCCCTATGGAAATATCTTGTAGCGGGAAGGAGCCGACATGGATAAGTTTTATTCCCAGGCCTTTTTCTTTCTCTTCCTCTGTCTTGCCGCTAGGTCTTTTTATCCTTTCTTTGTGTGCTCCTGTTGACCAAGACTAAATTGGCATAAAATGCCAAATGCTATCTTGGCCGTTGCTGGCTGTTGGCCATGTATTGCTCAATCCAGTTGCATCAAACACTAGAACTCTGTTTGTTACTCGGTACGACTTGTGATACAGACTTGCTACACGTGTGATGCGATGGCAGCAAATGCACATATGTGTAGTATAGCATAGCGCTACTACATGACGTAGAATTATCATCCCTCCTTCCCCTGCCCGCCCCCAACTGAATGAGTTCGCCCAGCCTTGGGTTTGGACTAGGGGGCTTGGGGGTTGTCCGTCAAGCTGGCGGGCGACCTGAGCTGTTGGAAGATGGAGGGGAGGAGGCCAATGCTTTGCTCAGATGGCAAGAGAAACAGCGTAGGGACAATACTGATATGTGAAGGGCAAGGCGCAAGGCGCAAGGCGCAAGGCGCAGGGCAAGAGACGAGAAACACCAAGGCTCTGTTGGTTTCGAAGCATCTCTTCTTTGCGTTGCATTCTTGGCTCCTGTCTCTTTCATCTTATTTACTGTTTGCCCTCCCTGGGCATATTATGATTGAACAATAGCAAAACACAGGCGTGCGGCGGCCGATGTTGCCCCGCGCGTGAGCCAAGATAGGGTCGGCTTCTTGCTGGAGTAGTTGCTGTCTGTTGGGCGGGCAAAGCGAGGCTGTTGCTGATGCTGTTCCTGCTGCAATTTCCGCTCCTGCCCTGCATGTTGTTGCTGATTGCAGTTCGGTTTCGAAGGGCTGCTACGAGTGCTACCGCAGATACCCAAGTAGACGGCGACTTTGAATAGGAAACTGCTGTTTGAAGACAACTTCGCCGACAAGGAAGGAGCCTGTGAGGGGCGGTTTATTCTTTTTTTATTTTCTATTTTTTTTTCCGTTCCTAAGGCTTTGCCTTGCGGCCAAACTACAGCTACGGCGAACTTGCCTTCCTCTACCTTCTACCGTGCATCCGAATTTATACATATTTTCGAAAGATAGCTAGTCGTACTTAGTGCTTGCCTTTGTTTCTAACCCATACAAACCACGCCAGCCGCTTTGTGCTTTCCTTGCGCCACAGCATCTTCTACGTCCCTCGCATATCTATATCACTGCGTCCCGCTTCCCTTTTTGATCTTCCTTCTTCCATTAACCTCAACCCAAACTCGGTAGTCTACTTTTTGTCCTTTCTATTCCTTTTGCCCTCTTTACCCTTTTTTATTCTTTTGCCTTTAGACACTCTTTGATTCTCGTCGCTCTGGAGCACGACCGTTAATCGCAACCTACAACTTCTACCTAGTATTTTCATTCCTTTATTCCTTTATTCCTCTATTTCTCTTTTTCTTTTCCCTCTCGTCTTGTTCCTATTTCCACATATCCTTGGTACCTAGTTTCTTCTCTTTGTTCTACTGCGCCTCTACACATCATGGAGACTATCACAGATGCTCAGCTTTGTGAAATTTACGAGTTTGCTGTGCAGCTTGGCAAAGATGCTGGCGCAAAGCTGATGGCCTTTGCCTCGGCGCGATTTACGGGCCCCAAGGGTGGCGACCATGCCATCGAAGAGAAGGAGAGCTCGGTCGACATTGTGACGAAGGCCGACCGTGACATGGAGAATTACATTTACAGCGCTATTCGCGAGAGATATCCCACCCACAAGTAAGTGCAAATGTGTCTGCTGGATCTTTACGCAACATGAGGCCCTAACAAGTACTGCCTCGCTCTCGGCTTCTAGGTTCCTCGGTGAAGAGACATACTCTGCTGGTGCTTCGCGCGACTACCTCATTGACGATGCGCCAACCTGGATCATCGACCCTATCGACGGCACGGTCAACTTCACGCACTTGTTTCCTATGTTCTGCCTCTCCATCGGGTTTGCTATTGGCGGCAAGCCGGTGATTGGCGTCATCAATGCTCCCTTCATGTCCCAGATGTTCTCTTCCTGCAAAGGCCACGGCGCCTGGTTCAACGAGACCCAACAACTGCCGCTTATGCGCAACCCAATTCCTCCGATGCCGGCTGCTGCGCCTAAAGGCTGCATCTTCTCCTGCGAGTGGGGCAAGGATCGCAAGTTTCGCGACGACGGCAACATGAAGGCCAAAGTCGACAGCTTCGTAAACATGGCTGCTGAGCCGGGCAGCCGTGATGGGAAGGGTGGCATGGTGCATGGCATTCGAAGCCTCGGGAGCGCAACGTTGGACTTGGCGTACACAGCCATGGGTTCATTTGATATTTGGTGGGAGGGTGGCTGCTGGGAATGGTAAGCAAAAGAGAGAGAGAAAAACCGCTCTCAGATCCGTGCTCTGAAATGCGCACGGCCCTCGTTAAGGTGTTCATTCAGATTACTGACTCTTTCTTGTAACAGGGACGTTGCTGCTGGAATTGCAATTCTTCAGGAAGCCGGTGGCTTAATCACCACTGCTAACCCCCCTGCAACAGGCGACATTGATGCGGCGGCGATTGTAGAGGCTAAACTAGGCTCTAGATTATATCTAGCCATCAGGTAAGCCAATGTGATGGATAGGGCTCTGTCAAAACAAAAAGAAAAAAGAAAAGCCGCTAACCGAAAACAACATTAGGCCTGCTGGGCCGTCTGAGACCGAGTCTGGGCGGCAGAGCCAGGAGAGAGTAGTCCGGGAAGTTTGGAAGAGAGTGCACACGCTGGACTATACGCGCCCTGGCTTGTAAATCGGTCTACAAATAGGATGTGAGTGAGTGGATTCATGTGCACAGCATAGACATATGACGATTGCTCTGCCTCATACTCTGAGAGTTTTTTCTCGGCTGTTGTTCTTTTTTTTTTTGCCTCTGGTTGGGAGTGTCTTAGTATACATTATGCAGCGTTGCTATTTCTTTTAAGCTTATTATCTCTTTATTTCTCTGTACCCCTACTGTTTTCCTTCTCCATCTGCCGTGTTACAGCGACCCAAATTCTCCTCGCATGTCGGTGAAATCCGAGCCAGGTGCAAAGCCCAGGTTTGCCATAAACTGCGCGTCTGAATCCATGCCGTCTGTGCAGTCAATGGATGCTAACTCGTTCAGAATCGCATCGTGATCAATCATAACATCGTTCAGTCCTTGATTTTGGCCGTGGCTCTGGCCTTGGAACATGAGGTACTGGGGTACGTGGGAAACCATGGGGCTCATCAAGTTCCCGGGGAACCCGTTACTGTTGGTTGCGTGACTTCTTCCACTGGCACTGCTATTGCCATTGCTGCCACTATTGACGCTGTCTAGATCTTTGCTACCGCCGCTGCCGCTTCTGTTTGCAACGGCACTTCCAGCACTTATACTCCCACGGCTGTTAGCAGTGGCGACGGCACCGAGTGTGAACGAGGCAGTTCGCGTGCGCATGGTGTTGCTGGCAGACGGCGTGCCATGAATGTGGGTTGACATGAAGCCAGGCGCGGAGGCTGAGTGCTGGTGCTGGTTTTGATAGAGATCGGGGGGTGTCATGAGGGAATGGTATTGCGGGCGAGTAGCCCTTTGCTGCTGCTGCTGCTGCTGTTGCAAGTGGTTTTGAGGATGGCGCTCTGATGGAACACCGCTGTTGAATACTATTGCTTCTGTTTCAATACTTAGACTCATTGGTGTCTTGGCTAGGGTTGGTGTTGTTTCTACGGCTTCTTCAATGTTTAGTGCCTGGGATGATGCGTCTGCATGAGCCTGCCATGGGCGCTTGAGCTTTGCAATCAAGGCCTCCCAGTGTTCCTTATCCTCGCCAGTGAGGCCCTTGGCTCGCCGGCCAGCCATGCTCATGTATGTGATGAGAATTGGCGCGGAGCCAGGTCCAAGACGTAGCCAGGCATTTTCAACAGATTCCATGAGCGTCCAGAGAAGCGACAGACGAGAATCGGGCATTAGAGCTAGAGTAATACTAAGAAAAGACGTTTGCAGAAGAAAAGCCGTGGGCAGGAACGGCGTTGCAGCACTAAGGATCGAGTTGCAAAAAGAAAACCGCGAGTCAAGAGCGCTAGCGAGACCTGCGGCTTGTCCAGGAGCAGTAGAAGGAGCCATGTTGATGCCGCCGACATTGCTTAGACCGGCAATGCTTGCGGTGCTACTGCGCCTGAAATTTGATTGCGACTGGCTGAGAATTTGAAAGAAGCGACAGAGCTGGTTCAGTGAGCTCAAAGACTGTACAGGCATTGGTGAAGATTGATTTGCCGAAATACTAGTGGTCGAGGGTGCATCTGGGGTTGTCGAAAACTCGGGGATGGGCTCCCACATGTCCCATTCGTCCGTGCCATCTTCTGGCAGCGGGTAAACGTTTTCCAGGCAGTCTGGAGTCATGTGTGGCGGCTGGCCAAGGCGGAGGGAAACGAGAGTATCGAGAATGAAGCAAGCCATCGTTGTTTTGACTTTGCGTAAAATGGTTAATGAAGTCGAGAGATGGTTTGGTTGTGCCGGTGGCTTGTCAAGGCCATGAAGTCGCAGCACGATACGGACTGCTATGCCAACTAGGAGGGAAGCAATGCTGGCATTATCTCGGCCAAAACTGACGAGAGAAAGCAGGAGAAGGCCGTTGGCATTTCGCAGACATTGTTCCTCTTCGTCTTCATCTTGGCCGAGTTCTTTTTGTGAGTCTTCAGAATCAGGTTCGTAGTGAGCTTTTGAATTTCTCTGGAAAGCATCGCCCTCTCCAATGACTGGAAGAAGGCTGAGGGCAGTGGCATATATTTCACTAGCTTTTGTGTTATTTTGGGCGGCCGGGTCTTGAAAACATGCTACTGCTAGGGCACACCATAGTTCTAGGTCTTTGACGCTGGTGGGTTGGCCGGCGTACGTAGAGCCTAAATTGAGAATACGTGGTTTGTCGACGATGGGAAGCCAACAATGGGTATACGAGAAAAATATGTGAAGCAAGCGTGGTGCGTCTGCGGGCACGTGATATCGCCGAGCGGCATCAGCATGTGGCTTTGCCGATGATGGGTCGTTGGCGGATTGATTGACTGATTCGGAACCGGGCGCTGCAGGGTCTTGTTCGGTGCCTGACTCGGATTCTTCTTCGCCATCGGGACGGGGGGCTGCCATGCCTTCTTTCCCGGATAAAAGACGATCTATTTCGCGATGCGTTCGGGATTTCTGCCATTTTTTGTGAAGCTTGTTGCCAGCCTCGTTGCCTCTGCCCTGAGCCAACAAGGTCTGGCGGCCGACATCCTGGGCGAGAAGGTCGTTGAGAGCGGCTTCAGAGCCTGGGAACTGGTCGAAGACCCAAACTAGAGCGGACTCAAGGGTGCGGATGAGGCCTGTTTGCACGCCTCGCTTTTTAGGGGCAACGTTGTATGTGCACTGGCGGTTAAGGAAGACGCAGGAAAAGCATTTGGGCTGGACACCGTCACACTTTTCACGGGCACTATTGGGAGGGAGAGGAGTCAGATAAAGGAAAAGGAACCGAGACAAAAGAGAAGAGGGCTCACCTTCGGCATTGGTCGCAAGCCCTGGAGACGCGCTGTCTCTTGGCTGGAGCTGTTGCCGATGTAGTAGCTGGATGGGTGGAGGCGCTGACGGAGGAGGGAGTGGGATCCGGAAGATCTTGGGATTTTCGTTTAGATGCCATGGCGGGAAAGAGAAGGGAGAACGGGAAGCGGCGGGAAGTGCGGGAGGAGATCGGAAAGGAGGAGGAGGAGATGAGGGAAAGGGAAGAGATTGAGGAAGGGGGAGCGGCGGTAGGGGGACCACGTTGGGAAAAGAGCGGGAAGATTGCAAGAAGGAAAGCCTTGCCTTGCTATCGTGGCGGATGGAGGAGAATTAGCGGCAAGGGGGGTGTCAGCATCGGGATGTTGCTGCGTGTGTGTTGTTGGCTTGGGACTGCAGCTTGTTCTGTGCTGGGGAGATGGCGACTGCGCTTCTACCAAGTTAGGAGGAGAGGGTGCCAGGCGGCCACGGTAACAAGAGCCGAGGACAAGATAGACAGGAGGAGCCGAGTGTAGGCGGACTGGGTGCGGAATTGATTGGTTGCTATAACACGCTGCATCAAAATACGACAACGATACGACGCCGGCGTATGTACGTGCAGGTGCAGGCAGGCAGATACAAGATTCTCGGAGAGCGAACTTGGGGGGCGGCAATGGGGTTTGTTGTGCTGCCTTGTTTCTTTTCTTTTTTCTTCGCTTTTTTTTCCCATGGAGGTTCCTCTATTCCTAATTCAACTTATTGGCACACCCCCTTGCTAGATTCCTTTGTGTGCTTGCTTCCAAGTAGGAGCGTCATGCGGGGAAAGCGTCCCCCCCCCCATCTTTCATTTTCTTGCTAAGCCCAGAAGGAAACGAGTCCGAGCCTTAGGAGGAAGTGGTTTGTATGATGCAAAGCGCGGATAGAGCGGGATAAGGGCGAAGTTAAGCCGGGAGAGGAGAGAACCAGAGCACGAGGAGGGCTTGAAGGTGGGAAAAGTCCGGGGAAAGAAAGCTCTGATAGTTGGGCTGGGAGTTGGAGAAGCTAAACCTAAACATTCAGGTCGAGGCTGTAGATGCTGCGTGACGGGGGCCGACTTCAATTTTTTTCCCCCTCTTTCCTCTTTCCTCTTTCCTCATTTGTCCAGCCTGTATTTGCTTTCTGCTGTTGCCTTTTCCGGCGACAGCCATTGGGCTCTGCTTCCATTCCCGCGCCCTTGTGTGATGCGATCGTAACCTGGTGTTTGTGACACTTGGCTTTTTCTGCCTCCTCTCGTCTCTTGTCATCTTGCTGCTAACTTGCCTGCTGGCTGTCACTGGAGACGTAGGCCCTCCCTCTGGCGATGGTTTGCTAGTTGTCTCTTTGTCCCTACGTCTTTTGTTCTTTCCTCCCCCCGGAAGAAGATTTTGCCGAAGCACTGGTGGCCCCGGCGCGAGAATGTTTTGCAACTGCCCAGTAAGTGCAATGGGGGGGGGGGGGATGGGGGAAAGTACCACAGGATGCATTTTATTCTGTTTTTTTTCCGTTAATTAATTTTGCTTCCTGTCTTTTTCTGGCCAACTTTTTTCCTGAAGCCCAAAGCTTTTTTTCTTTTTTGACAAGTCTCAAGGCAAAAATCGAAAAGAAAAAATCAAGGCACAAATAGACAGAAAACCAGGCAAAAAGCCCAAGTTCTTAGAGATAGGCGTGATGTTTTCTGCTTTTTATTCGTCCTTTCTTGCGCTTCTTGCCTTCTTGTCCTTCTTTCATCGTTTCAAGTTCGGCAAATAGGAAAAAAAAAAAAAAAACTTGGACCTCCCTTGCCCTTCTGTCTCTCCAAAATCTCTCGCTCCTCTCCTCGTCTGGTCAGCAACTGACGCCCCCCTCCCCTGTTTGGGCTTCTGACTTCTGCTGCTAGGCCCTGGAACTTGCTTGGGCTCTTCAGTGGACAAACTCCCTAACTCGAACTTGTTCGCTTCCTCATGCTTTTCGCCTGCTCAACTCCTCACTGTCCATCAGTCACTCTCTTCCTCGTGCCTGCCCTCTGACTTTGTTTCGGATCAAAACTCATCGCCGCCTAACTCTCCCTCTTCTTTTGTCCCTTTTTCTCCCCTTTTCTCTCCTTCTTTTCTTCTGCTCCTCGTCCATCTTCGCTTCTGCAAATCCGCATCCCATTTACCAGACAATGGCTTCTGCTGGGGTCAAACGCCCATACTCGTCCGTGGAGATGGACTGCAGTGATCCAGCCCCAGCTCTAGCCTCGGCCTCTTCTTCAATCAATTCTGGCGCCAATGGTCCTGGTGTCTGCAGCAGCGCCTCGGCTCCCTTGGGCAACCACTCCAAGGTTGCGCGACTGAGCGCCTACAGCATTGACGGCATCGTCAACGGACCCATGAACTCGGCCGTGGCAGCCAATCACCGCTACCAGCCCTACACCACTACCTCTGCCGCTGCCTCTCCTACCGCTGCTGTCGCTCTGCCAAACAGCGTTGGTAGTAATGGCAGCAACAATAGCAGTAGTAATGGCAGCTCGTACACCAACGCTGCTCTTGCTGGTGCTAATGCCAACACTAACACTACCTCTGGAATGCCATCACCAACTACTGCTCTGCACCACTACTCTTATCCACTTGGCCATAGCCACAATCACGGCCACTCCAGAATAAGCGGTCATTCAACACCCTCCGGCCTTTACAGCCGGTCTAGAGACCCCACTCCTACTCCCATGATCCCCTCATCGACCATGGCCTACCAAAGCCCTCACTCTCACCCCCACTCCCACTCCCACTCCCACTCCCACTCCCTCCCCCCAACCGCTCGAGGCTCCCTTTCCGGCCCCAGCCAGGGCCACGACTCGGATCACAGAGAACCCGTCTTCGCCTCCCTTGCCTCGATCGTGCTAGTTGGCATCCGGGGTTCCGGCAAATCTACCCTCGCCATCATCGCCTCCACTGCCATGAAGCGGCGTGTTATTGACTGCGAAAAGACCTTCCAGCAGGCTATGCGGATATCCAGCGCCGCTTACATGAAAGCCCACAGCGCGACAGAGTGTCATCGCGTGCAGGCCGCCATCCTGCGTGATGTTCTGCGCGAAAACTCTCAGCGCTGCATCATCGTGTGCTCGTGGATTGATCGCTCTATTCTCAGCCTGCTCCGCGACTTTTCCCGTTCCAACCCTGTTATCCAAATTTTGCGTGACCCCCAGGCCATCCAGGAGCATCTCAAGATTGAGACCATTGAAAAGACCCGCAATATCGTCAATGCCAGCACTGCCATCTTCCGTGCCTGCAGCAACCTGGAGTTTTTCAACATCTCTGAGTGCATACGAGACGTTGCGTCTCAGAATCTCTCCCAGGCTTCAGACCCTCCCGATGACACATGCGAGAGGCGTCCAGCCCCGTACCTGGCCCTAAAACGTGCGGAAAGACATTTCCTCAAGTTCCTGTCGCTTGTCATGCCCAATGGTTCCATCCCCTTCATTGAGTCGGCTTTCCCCCTAGCCTCAATCCCAACCGAGGACCGCCGCTTCACCTATGCGACCTCTGTTCGTCTCACGTCTCTGATACAGCAGCGTGACTGCGAGATCGACATTGAAGAGCTGGAAACCGGCGCCGACGCTATTGAAATTATCGTCGACGATATCGATGTGCTCTGCGGTGGCTCTCGTTCTCGTCCCCCGCCTGTGGGCACTCTGCTAGACCCCGAACGTGCCACTAATATATCCAAAGTAATTGGGAACATTCGTCGAGACACCGTGATTCCCATCATCTACCATGTGCTGCTCCCCACGCCAAACATTGCCAGTGACACCGCCGCCTTCCATGCCCTTTATAAAGAGTATCTGCTTCATGGCCTACGTCTCGCTTGCGAGTACATCACCATTGACCTGCGTCTTTCGGCCTATGAAATCGACCACATCACTACCCAGACTCAAAACTCAAAGCTTATCGGCCACTTTGCCTGCCCGCCATCAGCTCCACCCTCCCAGGCAACCACCTGGCTAGACCCTATGTGGATGGCTCATTATCATCGTGCTCGGCTTCAAGGCTGCGACTTGGTCCGCTTTGTCAAGCCGGTGGCCACCATCAAGGACAACTTTGACATCAACCAGCTAAAGTCCAAGGTTGAGGCACTAGATGGGCCCAAAGTGCCCTTGATAGCTTTTAATTCGGGCAATCGCGGGCGCCATTCTGCCGTTATGAACCACGTGCTCACCAGCGTTGCTACCCAACCAACTGTCGGCTTTGTGCCCGACACTCCCCACCCGCCAAGCCCCAGAATCACTGCTCAACAAGCCACCCAGGCCCTTTATGCATCGTTTCTGTTTGATCCCATGAAGCTCTATGTTTTTGGTGCCAGGGTTGACTATTCTTTATCTCCTGCTATCCACAACGGTGCTCTAGCCGCCCTTGGAATACCCCATCACTACCGCCCACACTCAACTCAGAATCTGCGCGGACTCAAGGAGCTCATTGACGATCCGTATTTTGCCGGCGCATCTATCGGTCTGCCCTTCAAAGTCGAAATCATTGCCCTTACCCACTCTCTCAGTCGTCATGCCCGTGCCATCGGTGCGGTTAACACCCTCATCCCTGTGCGTCGCCTCAATCCTGACGGCTCCATCCCTGAAGACGAGACTCTCTTCAACTGTCGCAATCGCGCTGGCCCTGTGCGCGCCCTTTATGGCGACAATACTGACTGGGTCGGCATTCGTGCTTGCCTCCGCCGTGGCCTATCGCCTGCCAATGCTGTGCGGCCTACAAGCTGTGGTCTTGTAATTGGTGCAGGTGGCATGGCGCGCGCTGCTGTTTACGCTATGCTGCAACTGGGCGTGACCAACATCGTCATCTATAACCGCACAGTTTCCAATGCCGAAAAACTCGTTGCCCATTTTACGCAGTTGCTTCAACGCAAAGACTTGCCGCTCCTTAGCCCTACGACCACGCTCGATGGACCTGAGATGCAGGCTCGCTTCCACGTCATCCACTCGATTGCTGACCCATGGCCCGCTAATTTCCGCTGTCCCACCATGATCGTTGTTTGCATTCCTATACACAGCATTGGTGACGTGCCAGCACCACATTTTGTTGCCCCTTCTTCATGGCTAGAAAGCCCTACTGGCGGCGTGCTGATCGACTTGGGCTACAAGACTCTGGACACTCCCATCATCAATCAGGCCCGAGCCCTGGCTCACCGCGGCTGGGTTGCTATGGACGGCCTAGACTTGCTGCCCGAACAAGGCTTTGCACAGTTTGAGCTGTTTACGGGCCGTCGAGCACCCCGACGTTTGATGCGTAAATACTGCTTGCAGGCCTATACAGATGAGCAGGGTCGGTCGAATTTGGCACATTTACAACCACGGTTGAACAACATTATGGAACAAGAGCCATAAAGCCGTCTTGTTTGCTAGTTTACGTCGGATCTTGTGTGTTTCAATAGCGCTTTATGATAGGTAAATAATTATGACCATGTTATGACTTGTTACGTATAGTATACTCAGGCCTTGAACCAATAGCGTGAAGGTGGGCGAGTGGCACAAAAATAATAAAGAGGAATGCAACAGAGAGAAGAGTCATGTGAGAAGAAATAAAAGAGTAGAAAACAAAGGCAACACCAGTTCCTATACCATACGGATATCATTTAATATGAACAGCAATGACTAGCTCTAATTCGGACTCCTCATTCCAATACAACCAGAACTAAGACTTGGGTAATGGCCGAGCAGCCTCTGGTCTCTCTGCACTTTCCATAGTGCACTGCCACAGCAGCCTCCTCTGGTCATCTAGGTTGCCTGTGATTGAGTGCCACACACCCTTATTATGGAATACGACCAAGTCGCCCTCTTCCCATGCATGTGCATAGATATACTGAGGCCTTACAGTCTTTTTCATCAACGAGCGGATTTTTTCCCGCACAAGTCGGACATCAGTGATCTCTGTGACAACCCCAGTAGCTGGGTCCGTTGTACGGAGTGCATATACACAACAGCCGACAATTTGCAACAATGGTCTGTTGGGGCATAGCGGATGCTTCCACACCATGGGATGGACCTGTGAGTCAGACCACGTCCATTCGGGAAGTTCAGAGAGTGGCCGCTCCTGGCCAGCACTGTCAATGGTAAGGCCATCCGATGTAGCCCGGCAATCACGGATCCATTCGTATGCTCGTGGGGCATACTGAACCGTGGTGTTGAGGGCCCATTCTTGCTCAGAGGGGGACAGGTTGTCGAATGCACGGGAGCCAGAGATAACTAGGTTGGGTTAGTAAGACTTGGGGGATGCGATGGATGCAAGTAGGAAACAATGGGACGAGTGGTTAACTTACAGGCCGTAGCACCAGGGGCCAACGACAGTTCATCGCCTTCGTCGAATACGACGCGTTGGTCTAGCCCCTTGGGTATCACGAGCCCATGTATTAAGGTTACACGGCCTGGTAACCGACGATGTAACGGCATATCCATGTGCCAACGGTAGAACCGGGTTTGGCCAGCCGCAACCTCCTCATCCGAGAGGGGTTTAGAGTGGAACTCTTTCTGGTTCTGCCATGCGATTGACAGGCGTTAGTCTTCTTTTTATGCCCGGGAGCTCCATACGGCAATGTCCTACTCACCACGTGACGCAGATTTAACTCTGGAATACTTTCGTAGTTCTCGAAGCGCCCGCTGCCAAGGATGCTGACCATAGGGGCACGCGGAATTCGATTTCCGCCGTTTCGAGACAAAATGTTGTCCTTGTCGGTGACCATTTTCTCACCCGCTGAATGTGTATCTTTGACCTTGTCATCCCACACGCCAGCCAGCTCGGGCAGCACCGACGGGTGGATGCCTTTTTGGTTCTTAAAAACAAGCACGGAATGCTCCCACAATGCAGTTTGTAGGAGCTTCTTATCGGAGACGTCCAGAGCCGCTGGCGTTATTAGCTGTGACGGGTTGCTAGAGTCAGCCGCGCTTCGGAAGTATACCTCGGCCCCGATGCGGGAGTCTTTTTGGAGTGAAGCCGGTAGCGGGCGGACCTCCAGGTTAGTAGAACGGGGGTATATCGCTGCAGGCATTGCATCAACAGCTCGACTAATTCAGAGTTACAAGAAAGGGTGGCACGAGCAAAGGAAAAAGAGAAAAAAAGATGGAAGATGGAATGGAATCATTGAAAAGGGGAGGAAGCTACGAAATATATTTTTTTAAAAATGAAAATGAAAAAAATAAAAATAAAAAAACGAATCTGCCGGTGATAAACTTGGAAGGAGCTTCTTCCCGATGAGACGAATATCCCCGTGCCTTCCCAAAGGAGAGAAATGCGGACTCCTATCACGGCTTTTGAAAGACTCGCACGAGAATTGGGAACATCATACGAGTCTGGATAAGTCTGGAAGTCTAGTTGCTCGGCAGGAGGGGATTTAACCTTCTTTTACGCAGGTTTTTACTTTGTTTCCCAGCGAGAAGAGATCAGTGCAAAAAGAAAGAGAAGACAGACAGAGGCTGTGAAGGGAAAAAGACCGTTTGCTGGTTGTGCTGATTGTGTCGGGGAGGGGGGGGGTTGTCTTGGCTTTAAACTTGCTGACATGCACGGGATCTGGGGGTGGACGGGGACCGGGGGGGGGGGGTCCAGTGAAGCGTAGGGTCAGTTGGAGAGTAATGAGAGTTGGGAGTTATGGAAACTATGAGTCCTGCAAGAATGAGAGTGAGGGTAAGAAACAAGGTATGGAGCTGCTAGAAGGGACGACCAGGCTAAAGACAAAAACCATCTACGAAACACTCCTTGTTGTATTCATGCCCACAAGTCGACTCGATATCATCATGCCCATCCTATATTTCGTTGCAGATGACGCACACGCATGTAAGAAGCATATATATATAGACACGGCGCGCAGACACACATTCCGCATGCATGCTGGTGTTTCTCGTCAGTGATATTTCTCGTCCGTGCTGCCATTGAGCCGTCTAAGGAAAGTCTTTCTCGGCCACCAATCGATGTCCCAGCTGCCAGTCTTGGCCATATTTCCCCCAAGCTGTGTACATCTGCCGCCAGGAGAGGGGAGGAAAACAAGAGTAAGGAAGAAACAAAGGGAAAGAGAAAGGAGGAAAAATTAGCAAAAATTACAAAAACCACAAAACTGAGAAAACAACACAAACAATCGCCAAGTAGAAGGGAAATTCTCCAAATGAATGAATGACGAGAAAATAGGAAAAAAAAGCAAATCCCGCCCCAGATCAAACCTACCCGGGAATTGGTCTTGGACCTTGCGCTTTGTGTGGTCGCCCGGCTTTTATCTGACAAAACCCTCCAAACCCTAACCCCGCCAAGATAGCCCTACATTGCAGCTTTCACGTGACCTGGTGGCCTGAAATCCCGCGTTTAGCACTCTTTGCCGGGCTGGCGCGCTTAGCCACGTCGCCCCAGTAAGTCCGTATCTTGTATAAGCCAATAGCACTCACCGCGTAATGCACTGCACATGCCTGTTATAAGAATATTGTCCACACACACATTGTCCAATAATCCTTCATCCCACCACACCAAGATCTGCACACAAAAGCAGCAGGCAAAGAATTCCTTCTGTTACCACATTCCAGCTTGCTTGCTCTCATGAATCCAGATGGGCCAGTGACCCTTGTCCAAAAGTACCCCCGCATGGCTAGTGTGGGCATCCATGCCCATCCATCGTGGATTTCCACTGCAGCTTCTATACTCGAATAAGACAAAGCTAGATAGATATGGTGAGTATGACCCATATCATGCATGCATGAATGGTGTCGACTCCCTGGGTCGTGCCTGCAATTTGAGGGCTGGGGTCTTGGTCTGTCGGTAGGGTAGCAGTATCCCCAAGCCCGGGCGATAGTCTCCTTTTTCCAGACCATCTGTACGCCAATGGCCTGGACTAAAAATTCTTTAAAGATGATCCAAAGTCAAAGTCGTTGTTGTATCTTTCTTCCTCCCTCCATTCTCCTCTTTTATTCCACACTACCATCTAGCTAGCCATAGGCTAATTTCGAGACGGCCTTGTTTCCTTAGTTGGATGTTGTCATGATCGCATCCAAGACTGCTGCTCCGCTTTGAGATTTATCCTGCCGTTCCATGGATGACCCTGCCTCTTGGTTCTCTACGTAAAAAAGTCTTGCACTCTATTCCTCCTCTCCCGTCCCGCTTGTCTTCCTTCTTTCCCATCTATTTTTACATCCGCCCAAGTGTTCGCCTCTTAGCACACTTTCACCTTCGAAGATGTCTTGGCTGCAAAATGCTAAGGCTAAAACCAAAAGCCTAGACAGTTGGAGACTGCCGAAGCAGACCTCCACTCTGGCTCCACCCCATGTCTGGACTAATGCTGATATGGACCCTGTACCGCCCTCCATGCGCACATGGAGCATCTGGACGTGGATGGGCTACTGGTGCAGTGATGCCATCAACATTGGTACTTGGCAAGCTGCCTCGTCAATTATCGCTGTTGGCCTGACGTGGCGTGATGCCATCCCTATTGTCGTCGTTGCAACCACCGTTGTCGCTATTCCGATGGTGCTGAACGGAGCTATGGGCGCACGCCTACACGTGCCATTCTCTGTTGTCGTGCGCGCCGGCTTTGGCTACTACTTTGCCTACTACTGCATTGTCTCCCGTGCCGTGCTGGCGGCCTTCTGGCTGGGCGTCCAAAGCGTCAGTGGCTCGCAGTGTATTACCATCATGATAGAGGCCATCTGGCCGTCATACGCCGACATACAGAACCACCTTCCCGATAATGCCGGGATGACCACCAAGGGCATGATTTCCTACTTTCTGTTCTGGGTTGTACAGATGCCCATGCTGCTGATACCACCGCGCAAACTCAAATGGCTATTCATCACCAAAATGGTTGTGGCGCCCATTGTGGCGCTCGCCACGCTTGGCTGGTGCGTGAACAAAGCAGGAGGCACTGGCAACATCTTTGACCAGAAGGCGTCTGTGAGTGGAAGCACCAAGGCGTATCTGTGGCTATCATGCATGACTTCGATTACCGGTTCTTGGTCGACCATGGCCTGCAACATTGCCGACTTCTCACGGTATAGCAAGACACGCAATGGCCAGTTCATACAGCTGCCCTTCATCCCCGTCATATTCACCGTGTGTTCCGTGATCGGCATCATCACCACCTCTGCCGGCCACGCCATTTGGGGCGTGTATCTGTGGAACCCGCTGGATATTTTGGCCAAGTGGCTGGAGATGGGCAGTGGCGGGCGTGCGGCTGCATTCTTTGCTGCTGTGGCCTGGTTCATTGTGCAAGTTGGCTCCAATATCACCTCTAATTGCATCAGCGCTGCTAACGACTTGACCGTCCTTTTTCCCAAATGGGTCAACATCCACCGCGGCTGCATCATCACGGCCATTGCCGGAGGCTGGGCATTTGTTCCATGGAAGATTCTGGCCTCGGCCTCGTCGTTCTTGGCCTTCATGGGCGGATATGCTGTGTTCCTGGGTCCCATTGCTGGTATAATTGTGTCCGATTATTGGTTGGTTCGCCGCCTGCACGTCGACGTCCCGGCCATGTACAACCCTGACGGCCGCTACCATTATTGGCATGGCATCAACTGGCGTGCCCTTGCGACTGTCATTTGCTGCTCGTCGCCTAATATTCCTGGTCTAGCCAAGGCCATTGACCCTGGCTCCGTGCATATCAGCAAAGGAGCATCAAACCTGTACACGTTCAACTACTTGTTTGGATTTACCACATCGGTGCTTTTGTATTGGCTTCTGTCGACAATTTCTCCGCCTACTGAAAGTCTTGTATCTAAGACTATCTTTGGCGACGAAGATTCCCGGAAGGGTATAGATGGTCTGGATGATGCTTCGAACGAGAAGAGGCAGTTGTCTCTGCTGCCTCAGGAAAAAGGGTCGTGAAATTAGCCTAGTGCACTATTGCTGCTTGATAACAGCGTCGTAATGTTAGCTTCGCTAGGGTCAAGTTGGGCGATATTGGACTGTACATAGATTACATATACCACGAACATATATCCATCCAAGCGCCTACTCAAGGGCATTGTTTTCGCCTGCGGCAATATCAGTTAGTCGCTATAGAGAGGGAAAAAAAAAAAAACTGTTGGGAAAAACTGCATGAAAGCTGACCAGGGTATGCTTTTGACACATGATTAGGGTATTGAACTAGGGTCTAGAGATTACATGGATCAGCATGCTACGTTCCCCGCTGCTGTGATAAGACGGTGCATGTATTAGATGTTGCGGAAATAAAAGCAAATTGTCAATACTTTTATTCTCAACAGATTTACGATGCTTTTTGACATGTGAAAGGAAAGCAGACGACCCGCTTTATGGGTAAGAAGGCCTGAACGAATTTGACAAGTCAAGAGGAGTAAAAAAAGCCAGAAGCCTGCATGCTATCGATTACCAGTGCGCGTAAGACCACGCCTTGCTTAGGCCTTGAAGATTTTGTTGTTTTCATCCCAAGGCCAGATCTTCGTAGCAAAGAGATCGCTGGGGACCGCGCGGTATTTTTCGCGTGGCATTTTCTAGCTTTCCTTGGCTCTTGCCTGCCTTAGCATATATGACAATGACGTCTGGCAGATGACTAGCTCCCTAACACTATGCTCTTATCCTTCCCTGGACCCGGCGATATCGAGAGTGACGCTGTAATCCCCGTGGCTCATGAACAGGGTTTTGCATACTGACACCAAGGATCTCTGTTGTGGCCTCGAAAAAAAAAAGATCTTTTGAAAGACGTATCGGACGGACATGCGTGACAAGCAAATGCGCACAAGCGAAGCATCACATTTCTGGCTCGATAAACAAAGAAAGCATGTGAAAATGGCACACGCATAAAATGAAGTCTGACCCAAGCCTTTTCCTCTTTAGCGAACTATGCACAGACCATGTTAGGAGTTTCGTTTCTCCCCAACAAACTTTCGGCCATCACATGTCAAAAGTTGCGACGGCGTCGAAAAAAAACAGAGAAAGGATGATGGATAGCCTTGCTATTTTAGAGAGAGCGGAAGGGATCTATAGCTTAGGAGGAAGGAGGAACCAGGCACAAAGTTTGTATCAGGTAGTGGCGCTGATAAGAGACAATGGAATTTCTATCCATCATCTGGTGCTATTGCAGACTTCAGCGCTGAGATTCACAGAGAGGGAAGTGGAAATAAGGAGAGCGTTACAGTATTACTAGACTTATGGGTGTACACGTGTGCGTCCCGCTCAAGCATTGGATGTATGCACATGTATGCCACTTAATCTACAGAGAAATGCACGTCACAGGCGGAAAGCAAGTGCTGGGGCAGATAGATGACGATATCTAGGGGCTGAAGTTAGTGTAGCTTCAGCTCGAGGAAGCTACCTGCGAGGAAAGTGAAGGTACCCGCTCCCCGCTTTTCTTTCTAGCTTCTCAGCCAGCCTTTTGTTTCTTTGGTTAGGGGAGAGAGAACCAATAGCCGATAGGGACGAAGAGGCAAGGCGAGCTAGGTGACAAAAAAACACTTACAAAACATAAATGAAGACACAAAACTAACAAAACCCGAGACTTTGGGGATTTTCAACCGGACGAAAAAAGGGTATGTACACAAAAGCACTGGGCTCGCAACGGCAACTACCTTGCTGGTTATATGTGTGTGCGTAGTCGTACTTTCCAAGTTCAGTCCAGTAAACGCACCTTGATCCGTCATCAAAAATCCACGCTAAAAGGCCTGCCAACGGCTGCCCATGAATTTCCTTCCTGCTTGTCTTCCCTCACCCACTCTTATTCTTTTCTCTTCTTTATTTCGGTCGCAAACCCACTCTACCTGACCTTATATTCTTACCCTTTTTTAACCTCTCCCTCTCCCTCTTTCCTTCATTCTTAATTTTCCAGTGGTAGTTGCCCATTCCGCGAGTTCTTTCCTTTTTCTTTCTATTTTCGCACTCTCTTTCCTTTTGTGTGCGCTGGCTTCCACCCTTGACCCCGTTCTTTTGCGCCCCTGCGCCTCCCGGAATTATCTTGCTGATAACACAACAACACTCACTCGCTTCACCTAACACGCTTGCCGTCTTTGAAGCAGGCAGGCCATTCCCCCCGTCCATTACCACACACAGGCTCACACAGGAAACATGATGAACAGTAATCAGATCGTTCCTCAAGACCTTGGCGCTGGCCTGATAGGCAATAGCGACTGGAAAAAAGCTAGCCCTGAAGATGGCATGATATCATCACCGGAAGGGTCCGAGGCCGCTGCCGATCATGCCCTAGAAGACTTGGGCTACAAGCCAGAGCTGACAAGAAATCGCTCAACATGGCAGGTCGCCTTCATGTCGTTTGTGCTGGCGTCTATTCCCTATGGCCTGGCCACTACCATGTTCTATCCGTTGATCAATGGCGGCCCTGTTGACATTATCTGGGGCTGGGTCGCGGTATCTCTAATTATCCTTTGCGTTGCTGCGTCATTGGGAGAAATCACTAGTGTTTATCCCACCGCTGGAGGTAAGAAAGCCCTACTACCCACTCATCCAGTCTGCCTAACTTGACCCTGACACAACCCAATCCAACCCACCGTCCCATTTTGGCCAATACCCAGGCCAAATCTCTGCATATAATGCTCCTTGCTTGATGTATCGTTACGAGTGCTAACATGCTTGCTTTGTAATAAGGTGTTTACTACCAGTCATTTATGCTTGCCCCGCCCTCTTGGCGTCGTCTTGCTGCATGGACCACTGGATGGCTGTATCTTGTTGGCAACGTGACTATCACTTTGGCTGTCAACTTTGGAACTACGCTGTTTTATGTGGCCTGCATCAATGTCTTCACTGATTCGGAGGGGAACGACATTTTTCCTGCTTCGAAATACCAGACTTTTCTCATCTTCCTGGCTATAACCATCTTCTGTAATCTAGTGTCATCCTTGTGTAACAAATATCTACCTTGGCTTGATGTAAGTATTCTCTCTCTTCATCTTGTGTTTTTAGACTTCTCGAGATGCGCTAGCACAGGGTTTTGGGCTAACAGGCTCTCCTTTATTTAGACTGCCGCCATATACTGGACCTTTGCAGGTGTCATCGCCATTGCCATTTGCGTTCTAGTGCTTGCGAAGGAAGGCCGCCATAGCTCCAAGTATGTCTTTACTCACTTCGAGACAAACTCCGGCTGGGTTCCGGGTTGGTCCTTTTGCGTAGGACTGCTTCATGCTGGGTATGCCACTTCGTCTACTGGCATGGTAATTTCCATGTGCGAGGAGGTCCACAATCCTGCTGTGCAGGTGCCTCGTGCTATGGTTACCACAATCTTCTTCAACACCATAGCCGGGTTGCTCTTCTTGATCCCGATGGTTTACGTCCTCCCCGACATCATCACTCTAATAAGCCTCCCTTCGGGCCAACCTGTCCCTACCATCATCAAGTCTGCTGTTGGTTCTGCTGGTGGCGCATTTGGACTGCTAATTCCCATTATGGTTCTTGCTCTTATCTGCGGCATTGGCTGCACCACTGCTACCTCTCGCTGTGTTTGGGCCTTTGCCCGTGATGGAGCTATTCCTGGCTCTCGCTGGTGGAAGGAAATCAACCATAAGCTGGATGTGCCTCTGAACGCTATGATCCTGTCTATGATTGTTCAGGTCGTTTTAGGTGCCATTTACTTTGGCTCCTCTGCCGCCTTCAACGCGTTCTCTGGCGTTGGTGTCATCTGCCTAACATCATCTTATGCGACCCCCATTGCCATTAGTTTATGGAACGGCCGCAGCCATCTGAAGAATGCCAAGTTCCCTCTTGGAAGGGGTCTTGGCATCTTCTGCAACGTCGTCTCGCTGGCTTGGTCTGCCTTGGCTCTCCCACTGTTCTGCATGCCGTCATATCTTCCCGTTACTGCATCAACGGTGAACTATGCTCCGGCTGTATTTGTTGGTGCCATGGGAATTTCCGCACTGTGGTACATTGTCTGGGGCCGCAAGAACTACACCGGTCCCCCGACCCACGAGGAGCGGTGAGAATGAACAATACTTGATGGCAACCTCCAGCATAACCTTCGGCTAATGTTTTGACGTTGGTTTGAAACACCCTCTACGGTAGCCTTTTTTCTTCACGCTGTAGAGAGGGGAGGGCGTACATCGGTAATTGTGTGTCATTTTATTGTTTTGAGACTCTGAAATCTTTCGTACATATACATAGCATTTTTGGATACCCTCTATAGAGTCTTCTGCAGCGGCAGCACGCTGAGGTTGGTGTTGCAGTGAGGTGATCTTCTCTTGAGCGTTTTAATTTTGGCCCAAGCAGAAGCCATTTTTTTTGCTTCATCTAGCTAGCACATGCATTTGGTTGGCCATGATGTTCTTTGACCATTAGAGTCAGCGAATAACCTTAAAAAAAGTTAACCGCTGGCTTGGAATCATCAATAAAAATATAATATTTCTAATCAACAGCGTAGATCTAGATTCATTTTTGTGCAGATGAGAGCCACTACTTGCTACTGGCGCCTTTGCTACGCCCTTGTTAAGACAAGAAAGACTATTTTTCGTTCTTTCCTATCCTTCCAACTCAGATCCATTTTGAGCTTGGAGGCGTTTAGTGGGGAAGTGGGGAACCATGAACCCCCCAATGCCGAGATTCGAGCCCCGCGGGGCTACGACAGGGACGCTCTCGGAATAATGGCAGGCAGAGCAAAGCCGAGTCTGCAAAGATTTTACCGCTAATGGCTTATATTAGAGTAATTAGAAGAGACTATGTCTAACAAAAACTAACCTTACTTGATAAGCCCCTATCCTACCACCCATAGTTTGGTTACTGCTTCGTCATGTGTTCGTCCGAGAAGGCGGCAGTTTTTAGTTTTTCGTGGTGGGGCCAGGCTGGGTAGTTGCCCCTCTATGAAAAGGGCTAGGTCTCCCATGACAAGGAGAGAAAGCGATCGTTGGCGAGGGGGAGAGAAATAGGAAACTGCGCTTCTCGCTCCTGGCAGCTGCCTCTTCACGATCCATCCTTATACCATCGCTTCTTTTTATCTTGATTGCTGGTATGAATACGCCTAGATTAGTGGACCTGTCTGTCGTGTAGCTGGGAGTAGATCAGAATAGTTTATTAAGTCTTTCTATGAGTGAGGGGTAGTAGTTAGGGGAGTATGCATAGGTGTGGGACACGTGATCATGGGTTGGATTGCGTGTGCTGTTTAGGATTAGGGTCACAACTGACCAGCCAAGGCCCACTATGTTGCAATGATTTTGCGTGAGGGATGCTTTATTTAGTCTCGTTGTGGATATTCCGCCACTATCCGGGTGAACACCGGGTAAGTACGTGAGGTAGTTACGTTTGATGTGATGTGTCTTGACGGAGAAAACCTAATCTCTTAATATCATCAAGTTTAACAAACGTCAATTCACAACAAGTCTATCTGCATTATTTCTTAGCACTGAATGTAAACTCTGTGATGTGGGGCAGTCACGTGGCAGTGCCACAGGTTTCCACAGTGTGGCTCAGACTGCACATCACTAATACGCAAAACACTCACGGCAGAAAGCTTAGAGAAAAGACATGCTCCTCTTACCACACTTACCACACAGATCACAGTGTTGCTTCCTGATAGTTGGGCAGCGATATAAGATCTAGGTCAGGCCAAAAATTTACTACACGTTTCCTACACGACTGAACCTTGTGATCTATCCGGTACGTCTCCAGATGCGCGAGGCGTCCCGGCATTGATCAATCATCTTGCCTTTGCTTCCGGCCATGGATCCCCAAAAATATCGTGAACAGGCAACTGCTGCGATAGATGATAGTAAGATTCCTGACCTGTCCCTGTCCCATGAGCAATAACCAATTACTGTACGCTTCTTTCATTCGAGGCTTTCGTTTTCGAGACATTGAAATTGGAAATCTAATTTCTTCCAATAGTTGCTAGATATTATGAACAGCTACCTGATCTCAGAGTAACCTCCAATGTAACGCCGGGTTATCTCCGGCCTCTCTTGCCAGCCTCGGCCCCGGAGGAGCCAGAGCCCTTCTCAGACATTCAGGCTGACATCCAGTCTAAAATCATGCCGGGCCTGACCCATTGGCAATCGCCTAATTTCCTGGCTTTTTTCCCTGCTTCTTCCTCCCACCCTGCTATGGTTGCTGACATGTACTGCAATGCCTTTACTGGAGCTCACTTCAATTGGATTTGTTCTCCGGCAGCCACCGAGCTCGAGACCATTGTGCTTGACTGGCTTGCCCAGGCCCTTAATTTACCTATTTGTTACCGAAGTACTGGACCTACAGGTGGCGGTGGTGTGATCCACGGCTCTGCCTCCGAGGCTATATTGACTGTTATGGTTGCCGCACGAGAAAAGTACGTCAGCGCACATGTGCGTCACTTGCCGGCTAGCACGCCTGCAGAACTAGAGGCTTTGGAAGAGGCCAAGGCGGAGCTACGCGGGAAGTTGGTTGTATTACACAGTGCCATGACGCACAGCAGCACAAAGAAGGCGGCCAATATACTCGGCCTGCGATGTGCAAGTGTGCCGGTCAAGCGCGAGAATGACTTTGCACTTAAAGGCGACGACCTGGAGCGCACGGTGCGTGAACTTCGTGGCCGCGGGCTACACCCCTTTTTCTTGACTGCAACTTATGGAACCACCGATGTTTGTGCTGTTGATGACTTTGAAAGTATTGCAAAGGCGCTTGGAACACTTGCACACCAGCAATCGTCTGTGAACTTGGAGACACAACCTATTGAGCCGGCAGTTCTAGAGAATGCCACTACCGGCGGCCAGAATGACATGGCGGGAGAAATCTGGGTACATGTTGATGCTGCATATGCTGGCAGCGCGCTTATTTTACCTGAATACCAGAACAATAAAGCGTCGGGAAGCCCATCGTCGCCTGCTATCTTCGAACGCTTCCACAGCTTCAACTTCAATCCACACAAGTGGCTGTTGGTCAACTTCGACTGCTCGACTCTGTACGTACGTCGTTCTTCGCATTTGGCTAATGCGCTATCGATGACACCCTCTTACTTGCGAAATGGATTCTCCGACGCCGGGTTGGTCACGGATTATCGTGATTGGCAGATCCCGTTAGGCCGGCGCTTTCGAGCCTTGAAGCTGTGGTTTGTCATGCGCATGTTTGGACTGCAGGGGCTTCGGGAACACTTGCGTAGTGGCATTTCTAGAGCTGAGAAGCTGGCTGAGATGCTGCGCTCAAGGCCGGATCTATTCGAAATTGTTTACGGCCCCGTGTATGCATTGGTTGTCTTCCGCCTAGCTTCTAGAAACCCAGAAAATAAGAACACCGACGAGGATGATGCGGATAGAGCAGCGAGGGGTTCTAGAATGTATGAAACAATCAACGCTGCCGGCAAAATCTATTTAACTAGTTCCATGCCTGGGGGTCAATTCGCCATCAGGGTGTCAACAGGTGTTACTTCTACCAAGGACTCGCACATCCAAGATGCGTTCGATATCTTGGTTAAAGAAGCTGAATTACTGCGGTAGTGTCACATCAGAAGCCCAAGGGAAGGGAGGGGGGAGGCGAATAAAACGGATGAAAAAGAAATTCAATAAACACACATATATATATATATTAAAGTGGCTGGTATCATTTAGGGTCAAGCGAAGTTAGTCATGGAAGTGAGGGGATGTGAGCCTGAAGCTATCAAGAGTGTAGATAGATTGATTGTTGTTCACCGTATCATTCAACATGCACACATTTTGATGTCATATACTCGCACGGCGTGGAGCCATTGTCCGTCGCAATGCCTTGGAAGCGGCCTCAGTTTCTTCTTGCAATGGGAGCTTCCCTTCTTTACGCAACTGCGCCAGGAAATCAGTGCCAAACTTATGGCCCACGTCGTAGATCTCAGTGAACTTGCCAAAATCTAGAGTACCGTAATCATCAATAGGCGGCCTCATATAGATACATCCAGGCATTGTCTTCGCTCTTTCAAGCGCATCAACGCTGGATACATAAGCCAGTCTAGCCTGGATCTCAGAAAGCGTAGGTGGGTTAGGATGGCTTGAGAGAGGATTCCAACGGTTGAGGAAAGCCCAAAGCCCAGATAGAGAATCACCATATGTTTGTGGGGTATTGTCGTCAAGTGCACCAACATCAACAGCAAGGATTATGGCGGCACCAAGCGACTTCATGTGAGCAACAGTCAGGTTATCAATATAACCACCGTCTAAAAGCATGCTGCCTTCATCGCATAGTGGTGGGAGAAGGCCGGCAAGCGACATGGAAGCGCGAATATAGCGCCAGGCATACCCACTTGTGTGGATTTCCTGTCGACTTTTGCTGATGTTGGTCGTATTGCAGTAGTACTCTAGCCAAAAGTCTTCGATCTGCGTGTTGCCAAAAATCTTGAAGATGCCACGGTTGAACTCGTGGCCGGTGGTGTAAGATGCAGTGGGGTAAGTAAGGTCAAAGGCAAAACGCCAAATACTGGTCATACGGCCGGCAAACTTCTTTGCCAATCCAAACATGGGCACAACATCTGCGTGACGCGCATAAAGTGCGCCGACAAACGATCCAATCGACGTACCTCCAATTAGGTCAACCGGAATCCCTGCTTCCTCAAGAGCACGAATAATACCGATTTGGGCAATACCGCGTGCTCCTCCACCTCCCAGAACCAGCCCAACAGACTTCCCACATAGACGTCTGGCTAGTCGATTGAAGTCGCCTTTAGATGGCAGTTCGGGTGTGTAATACTGACCAGACCGTATCTTACGAGATGTGTACTTCTGGATCTCAGCCTGGATGATTTGCACACGCTCCTTCAAAGCAGAACCGAGTCGTCGCGGTTGAGTCACGGGTATTGAGCTAGGACTAAGAGGCATCTGCATGTGATAATGCCCGCCATTCACCCACATTCGGTTACGTAACCATGATCGCGTCAGGCCAGGTTGGGAGAAGCGTTCGGCATGGAGAAGAATAAGGGTTTTGCGGGCTGTTGACTTCATCCCAAGCATGAAACGCTCGTACTCACCAATCTCGGAAGACCCATCAGCTAAAGCAAGCAGCAAAATACTGTCGGCTTGAGTGATGCAAGTCTGAGTCCAGGGAGAGTTGACACTAGTATCTAATATTCAAATCAGGCTGAATGTTAGCGCAAATGCTTCGACTGGGGCTGCATGCGACATGAAAAATAAATGAATGACAGCGATCAGGAAAAAATTAGAGTAAAGTTTTGGCCATCATAGAGTGCCTCCGTTTTTGAATTTCTCATCATTTGCTGTTAGGTGAAAAGAGGAACAGGGATATTAGGAAGCGAGAACTTTGTCTAGCCCTACTTACCCGCAACATACAGCACAAGGTTGTGTTTTTCCTCAAGATCTGCAAGATACTGTGCCAGCTTGAGCTTGCCCATACGATTGAAGGCATGCTTGCCCATGTGGTTAAGTATAACATCTTGATTGAGACAGACAGCCCCGTTGGGAGGGCCAACTTGTGCAAATGCAGCCATGAGCCGGGTTGCAAAGTCCATGACGGGAATACCAGTCGTCACAGGCAAGACAGCAACAGTACGAAGGTTGTTTGTAGAAAACCCCTTTTGAAAGGCAGCGCTTGATCGAGAATCCCCTAGGTTCAGTGTTGAGGGGTCCTCAATGAGCTTTCGCATGCGAGACGCAATGATTTTAGAAACCTTCATCATGATATTTGGATGTTCTTGAGCAAGACTGTTGAACAAAGTCCGGGGGAACTTGACTAGCTCCGTGTCCCGGATTGCATGCAAAGTTCCTGGTCTTGTCGACTCTGTCATGACTTCGATCTCACCAACACTCTCTCCTTGACCATATTCAGCTAGAACGTTGATCTGACTGTCCTTTTTCTCTTCAACTAAACGCAAGCGTCCATTGAGGACAATGTAAATAGCTTCGCTCTCTTCGCCTTGATGGAATAGAACCTGTCCAGCGTTAACTTGAACCCATTCAAGGGCAAAGTCAATATGCAGAATGAGGCGTGGCAAGATATTGGTCAGCCTCTTGGCCATGGTAAGTAGAATGATTGGGAACTTGTCGACAATTCTTTCGACTGAAGCCCGAGGTAAAAATCCGACATGAACGTCTGTCTTTGCACGTACGTCGATGAATGACCGGTAGGATGTAACTCCACCGATGTAACCTGCAAGACATCCGGGTTTTATCAAGGCAATGCTCTTTCGAGGACGGCGTTTCGCTCTGTGGGAACGGATGCCTTCATGGCCATCTTCATCGGGTGACGAGGTAGAAGATGTGTGATAGCTTGCTGGATCAACTTCGAGAATCCCTGTTGAGGTTTCCATGTTTGTAGTTCCCATGTCTAAAAACCCATCAATGACATAGTACAGCCCTGCTGTATGCTCGCCTTCTTCTACAAGAACTGAGCCCTTGGAGAAAAAAAGGATTTCCAAGTCATCACGCATATCATCAGCTAGAGCGTGGGCACTGGGAGAATGGAAGGCGCTGGTACTACCAGAAGCCATCGACTCTGTATCGCCTTCTCCAGAGCCCGATTCAAAAGGCCCCATGATGCCAAAGGCATTGGTCGGAGTATGTCGGGTGCGGCGGTCAAAGCTTCCCAACCCAGGTGATCCCTCAGCCGATTCTGATTCTCGGGAAGGAAGAGCAGATTGGCCTAGTCCAAGTGATTGTAGTATGCACTCCAATACAGATGCTCTGAACACATTGTCTTCGGCGACAGAATCTCTGATGTCAATGGGCTTTCGAGTGCCTTGTTTTGCAAAAGGGTCGATGACTCTTCTGCCTGAGTGTTCTAAAGATACTCGGGGCGACGTTCCATATGTCCCAACCCTTTTTGGAGGTCGAGCATGACCAACGAACTCGGTTGGTTTGGAAGCACGTGGTAATGGATTTCGGGGAGGGGCGATGGTTGAGCCCGTTGAGCCTTCAACGATTTGTTTAGAAAGGGATGAAAGAACGGCATCTTTACGAAGTCCAGTGCTAGACCGTCGACGGCGGCCAATAACAGGATTGTGTAGAGCTATGACCTTGGGGTCCTCTCCATTTTCCCGTAGATTGTCTCTTTCATCGCGAAACTTTTCCTTGAGCCTGTTTAATGCTTCACCTCGAAGCTCATTTGGGAGTTGGCACAAAGTGTATCGAATTAAACTGCTTTCTGTGTGTACTACATCATCCGTGAGGCCAAGATAGTTATAAGCGTTTGCTAAGGTAACCCGCTGAAAGCGTGACAAAATGACATGGACAATGTGTGCCGTAGCTTTTGGGTATACCTTGATCAATCGTCTAAAAGAACTTGCTGGAATGATCGCCAAGGTAGTATCGACGGTAGCTCGGGCGATGATATCCGGATGAGCAGATACTGATGTACCTCTATGCTTAAGTGGAGGCCGTGAATGACGATGGCCATTTCCGGGCTTTGGGGTAGACTGGAGATCGATGGCTGGAATCCTGGGGAATGGCCCTGAAGCATCTAATTGGGTAGGCTCTGTTGCAACTAATGGAGGAGTGCCAGGGGCCGACGCCATCTCGGCTGGGTTGTGGTCTCTAAACGGGTGTTCGGGTGGAAAGGCATCAGGCTGCTTGCGGGTTGGTTCGTCATCGCTGGAGTAAACATTTATATCCTCAGTAAAGAGCGACATGATGGAAAACAATGAAGACATTGGTGTGCCGTTCCGAACCTCGGTCAAAAGCTGGTATTGATGAGGTGCATAGCCTGGAGAATCATAGTCGGTTGAGTCGCTGTCATAGGTATCAGGCTTTTCATGTGGCGTACGAGACCCCGACTTGACGAAAATTTCAACAAGGCCATCAACAACAATGCAGAAGCCTTTTTCCTCTTCTAGATTAAAAGCTTCCCCAGCAACTAGCCGCTTTGTTTGCATGCTGCGTGTCAATTCGTGGAAGACTGAGCGTTCCAGATAGCCAAAGATTTTAATGGCGCTAAGGAACTCATCCAAATAGTTGGAAATGCCACTTTTATGTCCTTCATCATGATTGTCAGGTGGGAGATCGACATTTGGCTCTTTTCGCTGCGGTTCCGGGGGTAATCTCGAGTACATGTTGAGAAAACGGTATCGGACAACCCATGCAACAGCGCTGCATATTATAAGCATTATTATGATCCTAGTCCACAGTTAGTTCAGGCCACTATTGGGTAGCAAAGAAATGTATCCTACAAAGTAGTAGCGTTCATAGTGACTGTCCATGTTGACGAAAACGCGGTAAAAATGAATGTAGGAAGGGACATAGTTGTTAATCGAAGCGACCAGTACAAAACTGATGATACAAGGTGCAGAATGAAGAGAATGATTCGGCCCAAGAGGCCTAGCCATGTCGACGGTCCTTGGGCTTCAGTCAGCTCAGCAACGCCAGCCGCAGCTGTTTCCAATGAACGTGCAATTGCGTTAGCACTAGGGCTCAAAGCTTCGGATGAAGATAGAACGGAGTCCATAATGGACTTATTTGCTGATTCGAAAACAAAAAACTAAAACAAGAAAAAGTAGGGGAGAGGATAAAGAGTAGGTTGATTTGATTGGAAAGAGCTCCGAGATGGGAGCAATGGAGCAAGGGCTTTCACATAATGTGAGAAGCTTCCAAGAGAGGAAGGAGAGACAACAACATCCCCTCAAGTCACAATGATTACCGGAACCAAAGAGAGCTGGGATGGGCCTAGGAAGAAAGAGGTTTGGGTAGAGAGTAGGTGAGCAACAAAATTTGATTCCAAGAAAAATAGAGAGGCAGGACAGAAAGACTGTGCGGGTGGGTCGGTGTATGGAGTTTAAGTGGAGTGGTGCAGGTCGTGCCCAGTGTTTCACGTGACTCGTCACATGACTCAACAGCTCTTTTTCGTACTACGTTAATGACATCAGCTTGTCGTCCCTAAGCAATGACGACTGTGAAGCATCGAGATTTTCTTTATTAGCAACCAATAACCAGCTGAATTAATCTCCAAAAAAACTGCGAGTGTTACATAGAGCCACCACATTTGAACGCTCGAAGCTCTAATTCGCGGCAATACATCAACGCTACTTGACCTAGCTTTTCTAGCGCCGTAGTGCCGTTGAGGCCAGAGACTCTACACCACTCCACCTCCCTCCTTTTCCCTCCTGAACAAGGCATCAGCCGGAAAACCCGTCGCATTCTTTTAAAATGCCTTTTGGACAACTTGTAATTGGCAGTCCAGGTGCAGGCAAAAGCACATACTGTGATGGAAGTGGGTTTACCCTTCTTAATGTGCCATCCAGATTTTTGGGCGTGCTTATGCTACTAGACTAATATGACTAACAAGTACACGAACATACAGTGTTTCAGTTTCTGGGTGCTATTGGGCGTTCATGTTCTGTCGTTAATCTGGACCCCGCCAACGAAAATACTAACTATCCACGTGCGATCGACATCCGCGACCTTGTTAAGCTCGAAGAGGTCATGAAGGATGACAAGCTAGGCCCCAATGGAGCTATGATATATGCTTTAGAGGAACTTGAGCACAGCTTTGACTGGCTTGAGGAAAGTTTGAGTGCTCTTGATCAAGACTATGTCCTATTCGACTGCCCTGGACAAGTCGAACTGTATACCCATCACAACTCATTACGAAACATTATTCTCAAGCTACAAGCACTTGGATACAGGGTAAGCTGCTAAAATGCAAATCATTACTTATGATCTAGTTGCATCGGCTAACAAAACCTAGTTGGTGGTGGTTCATTTATCCGATTCATTCTGCTTGACCCAGCCATCTCTTTACATTTCAAATTTACTGCTTTCTCTAAGAGCCATGATCCAGATGGACATGCCCCACATCAACGTTTTAACCAAGATCGACAAGGTCTCCTCGTATGACCCATTACCGCTAAATCTCGACTACTACACTGATGTCGATGACCTTTCCTATCTTACACCACACCTCGAGAACGAGTCACCAATCATGGGCAACGGAAGATTTGCCAAATTGAATGAGGCTGTAGCCAACCTCATCCAGAGCTATAGTCTCGTTCGCTACGAAGTTCTAGCAGTAGAAAACAAGAAAAGCATGATGCACCTCTTGCGTGTCATTGATAGAGCAGGCGGGTACGTCTTCGGGGGTGCTGAGGGTGCAAACGACACAGTTTGGCAGGTAGCAATGCGCAACGAAAGCTCCATGGGGGATGATGTCGATATCCAAGAGCGTTGGATAGACAGCAAAGAAGAGTGGGACAAAATGGAACAAGAGCAGTGGGAAGATCAACAAAGGATCGCAGAGAAAATGGCAGCAGCAGAGGGAGGTCTCGACACAGACATGCCGGATCCGAATATGACGGACCCCGATTTTGGCGACATGAAGCTGCCATCAAACATTGGAGTCAAGGTCATGCGAAAAATGTAAACAAGCACAGGCCTTATGAAGGAAAATAACTGGGCAGAGAAATTCGGCATGAAAAGAGAACCTCATGTGGGAAGTCTGGCCTGGTCATTCATCGCCACAATCCGATGGCCCATCTATATCCATGATATTCTCACCACCATCAAATGTGGCATAGAAAGTTTCGTTTCTTGTTTTATTAGAAGCAACATCCTTTGTAGCGAGAATGAACCGTCTAGCTCGCCGAACAGCCTCCTCTTCCGCTTTGCGTATGGTTCCACTAATATGAACAACACGAAACACACAGGATGTTGAACTTCCGGGGATATGATTCATCATTGTAAGCGCAGCCCAGACAAGACGATAGTACTTGCGAGACGCCTTCAAGATGAAGGTAGCCGTAGCGCAAGAAAGATATTTCACTGCATTTCACGAGGTCAGAATTAACGAATTGTAACAGAGCGAGTGAATCAAAAGCTGTAATATGCATGTATTATTAGCTATAACTTGCCTGAAAGGCCAGAATCGGCAGCACCAAGGCCATAGTGACCAAAAAGCAACGACACCTCGGCGCGAATTGCCTTTAGCAATAAACGCGGATTGAGGTTTTCTGTAATGGGTCGATGGAGACTAACGTAGTCCGGTACATCCGGGGCAGTTGATTTTGATGAAGAAGGTGGGCTAATGACATTGACTAGAATGTACCTCTCTTTGATTCTGACCATGATGCTAGTGAGTAGTGGGTGTGTTGATTGAGTATTTAGAGTCAAATGTTGAGGTAGTGTGTGGATAACATTGTTGATCGATAGAAATTACTTATAATTTAATATGGGTCCGCGATTAAACGCAACATAGGGTTGGCTTACTAGGGTTATGTGATGACATGACTGTCATGATGACTTTACACATCGACCTGCAGAGTTTTAAACATAATCATTACAGCACATCATGAAACTAACAGCGGACATTGCCAACATTTCCAACATTTTTAGCCTTGCAAAATCTGCAACTTTGAATCACGCACACGATGCCAGGCAACACGCTTAGAGTTGCGATTCTGGTTATTTCAACCACTGCAGCCAAGGATCCCTCAACCGACCAATGCCAGGCTACACTTATGGACCTTTTTAACAATCGACCAGGTCAATGGGAAGTAGTGGACAAAAAGATCGTCCCTGATGGAATAAAGGACATTCAAAAACAGGTTACCATATGGACAGACCATGAGAATGACCCTCCAATCAACCTTATTTTAACCACAGGAGGTACTGGGTTCTCCGTTGGTGATGTCACACCCGAGGTAGGTAGCTCGATTACAGCAAAAATAGTAGCCGTCTAAGAACTTACATCTAATGAAATGTCTACAGGCCATTTCTCCGCTATTAGAAAAGAAAGCACCCGGCCTTGTTCATGCGATGTTGGCATCTTCATTACAGGTGACTCCATGTAAGCTTAGGCTATTTACACCTACCATTCAGTTCAAACATTCTCTAACATTCAATTTAAAGTTGCTATGATGTCTCGTCCAGTAGCGGGTGTGCGCGATAGGACTGTTATTGTGACCCTTCCTGGCTCACCTAAGGGTGCCAAGGAAAACCTGGAGGCTCTTATCGACACTCTGCCTCACGCCTGCATGCAAACTTCTAGGATGGGCGCACGAGAGCTTCATGGAGCCGAATCCAATGCCGCTTCTGGTAAGGGTAAATCAATAGACAAGGGGCAAACCAATACCCCTCGTAACCAAAGCGGCAGCCATGGGCAGTCACACTGTCATCATCATGGAGGTGGTTATGCCCAGGGCCATGGCCAGCTTGTACGCCATACAAAGTCTATTGGTGTTTCTGCTGCCTCTAATGACCCAACTTTGGGTCCATCTCGGCGTTACCGTGAATCTCCTTATCCCATGCTTTCCGTTGAAGAGGCACTTTTGGCCATAGGAAAGCAAATACCGCCCCCTGAAGTCGTCCAATCATCACTTAATGGTAAAATTGCAGGCAGCGTTCTGGCGCAGGATATTTTGGCAAATGAAAACATTCCAGCCTTTCGTGCAAGCATCGTGGATGGCTATGCTGTAGTCGTGCCTCAGGGCGGAAACATGAAAGGTGTTTTTCCTGTGACGGCTATATCACATGCTTCTGCCAGTGAGGAGAATCATGAACTAAAGGAAGGGCAAATTGCCCGCATTACAACCGGCGCACCGCTTCCCAAAGGGGCAACATCGGTGATCATGGTTGAAGACACGATTCTAAAAAGCACTACCGCCGACGGCAAAGAAGAAAAAGAAGTTGAAATCCTCGCAGATGGCGTGAAACCCAACGAGAACATTCGCGAGATTGGAAGCGATATTGCCAAGGGAACAATTGTGCTCAAAAAAGGCGAAAAGATTTCGGGGATCGGTGGTGAAATTGGCCTTATTGCTGCTGTCGGTGCAACTCAGGTCCAAACCTACCATCGCCCTACCGTCGCCGTCTTCTCTAGTGGCAATGAAATAGTTTCGACTGAAGATAAAACCAATTTGCTGCTTGGCCAGGTGCGCGATACAAACCGCCCAACTCTGTTATCGGCAATCCAAAACTTTGGATTTGAGGCCGTAGACTGCGGTATTGCCCAAGATGTTACCGGAAGCCTGGAAAACAAATTAAGAGAGTGTATGCGCTGTGCTGATGTGGTTGTGACAACAGGCGGTGCCTCTATGGGTGAATTGGACTTGATGAAACCAACCATCGAGCGAGTCATGGGCGGCACTATTCACTTTGGCAGAGTGAACATGAAGCCTGGGAAGCCAACGACCTTTGCAACGGTCCCGTTCAAGGACAACAATGGCAACCGAAAGACAAAGGCCATATTCTCACTTCCCGGAAACCCCGCTTCTGCATTAGTCACTTTTCACTTATTTGTCCTACCGGCTTTGCAACAGATGGCAGGAGAACGCTTGCCCGGCTTGCCTAGAGTTGTGGTTACGTTGAAGCATGATATTACCCTTGACCGGAGCCGCCCTGAGTATCATCGCGCGGTTGTATCAGCGACCCGAGAGGGAACTCTTGATGCATATAGTACGGGTGGTCAGAGAAGCTCCAACGTAGGAAGCTTACGCTC
Organism: Ceratocystis ficicola; assembly: GCA_038407015.1. Lineage (NCBI taxonomy): Eukaryota > Fungi > Ascomycota > Sordariomycetes > Microascales > Ceratocystidaceae > Ceratocystis > Ceratocystis ficicola. The sequence continues at coordinate 37,442 of JAZBQP010000021.1, forward strand.
AGCAAATGCCCTCCTCTGCATGCCTAGTGGGCCGGAGCCAGCCAAAGCCGGAAACAAGGTGGAAGCCCTCCTGATGGGACCGTTGAATGGGCTGTGACCATGGATTAGAGCGCTAGTGCTTGGGCTTTGACGTTCGGAGTAGATGAAGTAGCTTTAAATAAAATACAGTCATAGCTAGCTGTAGTTGACATAAAAAAAACAAGACAACGGTGTGGTTCTTGCAGGTCTATTCATAACACAAGCAAGTTACTTGTTTAGATCTGATTATACCAACCTATTCTACCCATAACAAAAGCAGAGAAATATAACGCCAAGTCAGATATCGCCAACAACAACTCGAAGAATTCTAGGTTAGAAAGAAAGATGAGGGCGGTATTATGGAACAATTGAATCGGCACACCATCAGGAATGGTACGAATTGCTGTGCCCGAGAGCATAATACAGGACTAAAAGACACCGTGAGTAGCCCTCAGTTACGATGATGACGCCGAGAGCTTTGACAGCAGTTATCGGGAGCGAGCACAGCTGTTACAGAGGATGAAGAGGTATATAGGTTGACTAAAAAGCCCAAGTCAAAGTCGACAATCAGTTGGCTCCAAAGTTCGGGGCCTTGCCTGAAACCAGTAGCCCAATAATGAGACCAAATAGTCCCAGGACGGAGCTGAAGATTTCAATAACAAGGATTTTGACGAATCTAGATTGATTGATTTGTTAGTATTACCATGATCGCCATGTACTTCAGGCCAGTCCCAAAATGTTACATACAGCGTGGGATCAGCAGCATCGGCAAGAGCAGCACCACTGCCGTTAATGCCAACGGAGACACCGCACACGAGGTTGCAAAAGCCAACAGTCAAGCCAGACCAGAACAGAGCATAACCAGTGAAGTAGCTGTTTCCGGAAAAGGCTTCGGGACCATCGACCTTGTTTATCTTGGAAGAAAATACGATAGCCATGATAACACCGTAAATGGCGACGACCTCGCAGAAGATAATAGATATTAGGTTCTTGGTCCGAATACGTGGCGCCTTGACGCCGGCACCTAGAATTGTCGAGCCGGTTAAGAATATTCCCCTACATGACAGAACAGACTGTTAGTACAGGAGATTTGGATGTTGGGCTTCCACATTCACTGCAAGTTTCTTTGTTATGGCTGTAGTTCGCGGTAGGCAACACTCGGACCATGAATAGCCGAAAGCGAAAACAAGAAAGGTATAACGACGGGTAGCAGCGCAAGGTTGGACACTTTTAAAGGCAAAAAAGTCTTCAGTTGTGTGGAGGGACATGACGGGACGGATTTACGCACCAAGCAGCTCCAACCACCGACAAGCCAATACAAAGGCCAATGCCCATACTAGCCCAGGCGATGGGCGATACAGATTCGAGGAACTCGCCGACGTTGAAATGCTCGCCGCTGCCGGTAAACAGCATCACTGTAAGAAAGAAAAATATGTCAATTCAGTTTTGCGATCCAGTATGCGCGCATTAACATCGCGGTAGCAGAAGGGAACTGTAGACAAGCCAAAGCCGCCATCATCGCTCCCACAACTGTTGGCGATTTCCAGTTCTACTGTTAAAGAAGAACAATCGCTGTCGTAGACTCTCAACTTACGGGCGCCGGCAATCGTGACTATGGAGGTAAAGGCCCCCAGGCCGTAGGTAAGTAGACTCATGATGTATGCTCAGATTGTTGTGAAGGAAAGTGAGGAGGAAGGAGAGAAAAAAGAGAAAAAAATTCGTCAAGAAGTAGCAAAACAAAGTCAAATTGTTCTGGTGTTGTATGGCCCGTGGGAAGATGGCAGAGGCACAAATTAAAGAACTCAAAATGCGTAGCTTCGCGTCAAAAGGAAGTGTTGCTGAGGCTCAGCATCAGGCGACCTCGAAGCAGCACTGCAATTGCCCAAGCACCGCCATAGTTATAGTGCTTTAAACGCTAAGACAACCTGACGCCCCTACAAAGCTTTGGTCTCCGCCACACCTCAGCAAGGCCAAAGCGCCACAAATGTACTCCACAATACAGCATGCATCATAGCTGTACAGCCACAACTCTATGGGTTGGCTCTCTGTCCTTGTTTCATGAACCGTTGTCCTTCTGGACTATAAATACTGCGCCTCAGCTAACCATCATCATCTGTCTCTCTATCGCATCACGTCTATTGCCATCAATTAGTTCCCTCATCGCTCTAATACAGTTGGCAGCTGCTAAGATATCACTGAGCCTTATAACCGCAATTTCTATAGCACCTTCTGAAATCATTCTCTGAAGAGGCCATCTGCTGCAGCACCCTGGCAACAACCACCCAGCATGGCTCAGTCTAACCAGCAATCTTTCTACGAGCTGTACCGTCGCAGCAGGTACATCTCTCCTCAGTCGCGTGTGTCATGTGCCCTCCTTATTAAGTGATGTTGTTATTTTTCTTGAAGCCCGTCGTGGATAGAAACACTCTTCCAATTTCCCTGTCTGTCTACTATGCAGTGAGGCGCAACCTCATGGCCACCTTACTGTATATATTCCTTCAATCATAACTAAGAGGACAACTCTACTAACGCGTCTTTTTTGGGTGGTTGATAGCATTGGCATGGCCTTGACCGATACTCTCGATGATCTCATTAGCGAACAGCGCATTGATCCTCAGCTTGCTATTCGCGTCCTTGCCTGCTTCGACCAAGCCATCACCGAGGCGCTTCAAAAAAGCGTCAAGTCCCGGTTGTCTTTCAAGGTAAATTGGGGCCCTTTATACATCCTCCTTCCTACTCTAGCTTCCTCGACAGTGCTGTGTGTCCCGACGAATGCTAACCGATAGAACCTGGTTGGGCGGTCTATTTCTACGATTAGGGCAGCTTAGACACCTACCGCTTCTGTGACGAAGTGTGGACATTTCTTATTAAGAATGTAACTTTCAAAATGGACGGCAACTCACCACCTGTTACAGCAGAGAAAGTGAAGATTGTTAGCTGCAATTCCAAAAAATCTGAGGGCCAATAGCCAATCCACCCGATTGACTTTAGAGATTGGTGGTTTGTGTCCTTGCAACAGACACTCATCAGATCTAACTATCGCCATTACACTTCTATGGCATATACAGTACTCAACTCATCCGCCTTTCACGCGTTCATGTCACCTTTGAGCGTTTTCCGGAATCTACAAGAGAGTCAAAGAGCCATTCATACTTGGCGTAAGAGACTCATCATCGGCAAAATATCCCCTGGATAGACATATGCTGCTCGTTTGTGTTCTCGACAGTAGACATTAGCGTCTTCATTATGCACGAGCAGCCGTGTGCAAACATTCATATTTTGTCTTGCAAAACCTCCACAATGTCGGCGGTCGATGTTGGCCAGGTTAGCCCTTCTATTTGTTCTAATTTGTTTTTCTGTGTTTATATGAACCCAGCCAAATCTGTTGCTTTCTTTGCAACACAATTTATTAATAAACCTATTTGATTTTTTTCACAAAGTACTGTTCCAACCGTCTTGTAACACTTGTGATGCTAGGGTTAGTTATGCTTTAACCCAGAAACAACAGCTACGAAGCTCCTGAATTTCTACCCACGCTGCCATCTAATCTTCCATTTTTAGACAATGTTTGTTGTCAAGCAATTGACCTTGTTACTTTTTCCTTTCTTCTTTTCGAATAATGTCCCGCCAACGACGGTCCCCGATCATACTCGACAGTCCAAACCAAAATATGGCTTCTTCTGGATCCGAGCCTCTATTGTCCGAGCTGTCCGGGGATCCCACACGTCCAAAGCAAGCACAGAAGAAAGTCCAACAAAAATGGATTTTCCTTGCAGCCATGAGCGGCCTGACTGCAGCCACAAATGGCTTGTTTGCAAAGCTGTAAGTGTCCTTCATCTAAAGGCTAGGTTTTAAGGCCTCTCTTAACTACTATACGGGCTGAACATAGCTGACATTGAACGTGTGATGCAGGTCGACTACTGAGAGCACGGGTAACATCGCTGCCGGCCTTGCTGAATTTCTTGGTTTGGGTGAACATGTGAAGCCATTTGAGGCGGTTATGCGTTTAGTAAGTATTTCTTTGCAAACTCCTAAACGTCTCGAGGGTATAGGACATTGCCGCTGACTGTCACTAGTCGTTCTTCGTGCTGAACTTGGTTTGTAATGGCATTATGTGGGCATTGTTCACTCGTGCGTTGGCTGCTGGGAATTCTACAACACAAGTATTCATGGTCAACACATCCGCAAACTTTCTGGCTACGGCAGTAATGGGCTGGGCCATTTTCTCTGAGTCTCTCCCTCCATTGTGGTTTGTTGGTGCATCACTGCTGGTTGTCGGCAACGTGATTATAGGAAATAAGGATGAGGGAAACCCTGAGGAGAATCCGAAAGCCGGTGATGATGATGATGACGACGCAACATCGCTGCAGTCTCTGCAGGATCGGGAGATCGACACTGGGCGGTATCACGATGATGAAGACATTCCTCAGCTCAGCCTTACAGTTACCTCTCGTAGCTGATCTATATCAAGAGTAGTATTCATTTTGTTTTTGAACGCCTATATCAACAAAGCAACTATCGTCTCACTGATAATTCTATTTCATCCTCACCTTCCTCCTGTGGGGTGTTCGGCATCATAGAGTCTCTTTGGCTAAATGCCGTGTGGTCGTTCATAGTCCGCAGATGAATCCTTCCTCCAGACATGGATAATACACGGTCGGCCACCCAACCGGATACCCTTTGGATTAATAACCAAAGCCTTTCTTGGGCGTCTTCAAAGGCGTCACGCACACCAATCTCTGTGCCTTCAACCTTGTGCTGGAACTTTAGGCAATCCTTGACCGTTACCAGACCTACAAGTTTGCCCTGGAGCTCAGTAAGAATGACGCGAGGCCCAATTTTGTAGAATAAATCGATGATAGTCTCTAGGGGGAGATTTGGATTAGCTGTGATAGGCGTAGAATCGACATAGCGGCCAAAGTCTATAAGAGCATCGGCCGGCGAAGTATCTGCGTTATCCTCTCTCAAAAATCGAGCAGCAGCATGTGGGGGGATGAAGTTACATGGTGTAGAAGAAGCGACGGGGCGGTTTCTGCGGACACGGTCAACAGCGTAACGTAGCTCAGTATGGCCAATGTACCCGTAGAGAATGCGATTTTCTTCACCGTCAACGACCGGAAATCCTTGGTATTTATCAGACGAAAGGAGATTCTCGACGTCTTTTAGCTCCAAGCCAGTCATGGGGATAGTGACGACAGCAGTGCGCATCACATGGGACACTGGGACCCCAAAGTTGTGTTCTTCCTTGCTATCCAAAAACGGGAACCCACTAAACGGAATGACTCGGTCCGCGATACCGCCCTTCCCGCCAAGAAGTGTAGTAACCAGCTTGCTCATGCCTACTACAATCATGGTGGGGAGAATGTAATCTACGGCACCAGTAAGCTCGAACATGATAACTACTACAGACACCGTTAGATGCATGATGCCACTCAGTGCTGCAGCGGCCCCCAGTAGAGCATATGTCCCCGGTGTGATGCAGGGCTCCTCAGGCTTGCACGAACTAAAGAACATGCTCTCAGGCGATGACTCGTGTAGAGCTTGCACAATAATGCCAACAGCTCGTCCAAATGAGGCGCCGATAGCCATGGAGGGCACGAAAATGCCAGCGGGGACTTTGCAGCCATAGGAAATAACCACAAGACCGAATCGCAGCGTGGTTGCAAGTAGAAGAGAGGTGATATTCCAAAAGCGCTTTTCTTTTTCGCAGAGCCCGTGGTAATCTTCTGCGCCCTCGCATTCTAGAAAGAGAATTTCCATGCTCTTGGCCATTTCGATTCTCAAGAATGCGTTTGGATAGCAAAGTACAGCTGTAATGGCTGCTAAAACTACAGCTTCAAGAATGGGATATGAGGAGAGTCTCTTCTTTCGAAATGCCTGGTACTTTAGATTTAGGTAGATCATGCACTCGCCATAAAGGCCGCCTAGAATTCCGAGCAATATGTAAAACGAAATCTCGAAAAAGTGCCATGACCTATCATATTGCACTTGGAAAAGGACAAGCTGCCCTGTACGGAATGGATTCATGGCGGAAAGGGTAGCAACAGCGACGAGGGCACAAAAGTAGCTGCGCCATAGCGTGCGAAGAGGGAAGTATGTCGACATCTCTTCAAGAGAGAACAAAACTCCGCCAATTGGACTACCAAAAGCTACGGCTACGCCGGCAGCGGCACCCGCACAAAGAACCTCACGGGTTTTGGATGCGTTCTGTCTGTATTTGCCGAACATGCGAGAAATAACGTTGCTTGTGCACACGGCATAATGTACACTGGGACCTTCTTTCCCAACAGATAGACCCGAAGCAATGGTGATTGGAAGAGCAACGGACTTGATGAAGAGAGTCCAGAAGCCAAGGAAACCTTTCATCACGAAGCCAGCTATAATGCACTTGATTTCGGAGATTCCAGACCCTGCTGCATATGGTGCATATGCTTGGACAAGGCTGGCAGATGCTAATGCAAAGGACACCTGAAACAGTTAGATACACAGCAGATCTGAAGCTAGAGGTGCAGAGCTCGGCGACTTACAGCCATGAAGGTGTATATAACATAGTTTATTAGCGCAAACCCGGACCAATTTTCCCATGCATCGCAGCCTGCGGGTTGAAATGTTAGAAACTTGATATCTGCGCTTCCCTTGGCGCCTTTAACCATACTCACCGTTATCTTCGCCCCAACAGCAGAACTCTTCGTTTAGGTAGAAGGCTGTTTTACAATGGCCAATCTTGATGTCCGAAAGCCATTCCGAGACAATATTAATGATGGCTGCGATCATGCCGATTGCCATGCCAATAAGCGTTACAACCATCCAGGCTTGGCCGGCTTCATAAGATTCGTACAGGCGATACTTCCAGCCAACCTTGCCATTGTTGTTTCGCCAGCCGCTGAGCTGTTGTTTCCGTAGTTGTCGCCTGGAGTGCTCACGAACAGCATCTTGTACCCAGTCTACAAAGCATTGTTAGAGACCAGGAATTAGTCATGTTATCTCGCAAGCTGTGGAGTAGTTCTAGGTGCTGTCATACCGATGGTAGTAAAGTCCTGAGGTGGAAGAGACTATTAGCTACTGTAGTCATACTGAGAATAGCGGGAAATGGGTAGGACTTACCTCATAGCGCTTGATTTCGGCAATCTCCTCCTCGATTTGCTGCTCGCCAGCCTCGTTTCTTAGACCATACTCAATATTGTAGTCAACTCCCGCGGAAGATTCGGTTGAGCGTGTTCGTGTTCGTACGTGGGCAGACCGCTGTTGAACTGGAGGTAAGGAAGTGCCCGAGTTCATGGTTGAAGCTATAACCGTAGCTGTATGCGTTCCCGAGGCTTAAAATGTTGTGATTGGCTGTGGGCGAAATCTCATCATCCGAGCCGTGGGACGGAGCGTGAAGCGAAGCGAAGATCGTTATCCTATCGAAGCATGTGGAGTTGTGAAATTGGCGGTCGCGGGTTTGACGGTGGAATGAGGTCAGTCCTGATAAGTTGTATGAATGGCTTGGAGTGTTAGGTGGCAGGCGGCGATGTGCTACAATAAGGAAGCTGTGACTCGAGCAATTGATGGTGATGTTGGTGAATATGTGTTCTTGGAGTGACGTCGTTCAAGCAAAGCTAGATGTGTAGGAACTAGTTATTACAAGCAGTTTATAGGTCTTTACAGGGGCTTTGGTTGCTTGTTACAGTGGAGCCTATGCATCAAGGAACTCTGAAATCCTGGCTCTGGGTGCTGCTTAATTCTCACAGTGGGGCCATTAGCTAAACACGTTCCTAAGAAGTCAACCGCGACTTCAACATCAATTCCAAGCTTGGTTTTCTGCTACATTTCCGCACGCACATCTGCTCAAATTATTACATCATGGTTGACACCAAGACGATCCCGAAGAGGAAGCCCACTGGTCAGACTCAGCTTCCTCGTAAGTGTCCTGCTATTATAGCCCTTTATTGCGGTGTCGTTTACTGACTGTACAAATGCAAGTGACCCGCGTAAAGAAGATTATCGCTGTAGACCCTGACATCACCACATGCTCTAACAATGCTGCTTTCTTAATAACACTTGCTGCTGTAAGTTCTTCTAGATTCTTTTGGTCTCAAGCTATGGATTTAGTTAACCGCCATATAGGAGCTTTTTGTTCAGCACCTTGCAACCGAATCTCATACCGCAACGAAGCTAGACCGCAAGCCTCGCCGCAACATTCAGTACAAAGATGTCGGTACGTATCGAAAGAATATCATCATTTCGTATCTGTAACATTTGCCATATCATAGCCTAGCTGATGTCTAACGTCTGTATAGCAACCGCCGTCGCACACAATGACCACTTTGAGTTCCTTGAAGACATCGTGCCCAAGACACAACCGCTCCGGAAAATCAAGGAGCGGGCTGCCGCTACGCGAGCAGGGATTAATGGCGACAAGAAGGTTGATGAAGTGCCAAGTAACCGAAGTCAGAAACAACTAATTAATGGCTCAGGCATGTTAGGCTTAACTGGACTCAAGCCGGGCCATGATGCGCTGGAAGACGACGTTGAGATGGGCGGATAAGCCGTTGGTGGCTGTTGCTTTCAAAGGCTGCAAATACATATGTGATTTCATGTCCTGGAGTTGTCGAGCGAGTATGCCATTGGCGGCAGCGTCTCAGCCTGTTTCTTTACAGCTGTTAAATTACTTTAAAACGCGACGTCATCATCCTTGAGCTGAAATATTACTTGTCTAGACAGACACTGTCCTATCTATTGTATGATGGTTCGACCATCTAAAACTGTATGAAGATTGCAACATATAATTTTTTTGCAAGAGTCCGTCCTGCACACGCAAACGCCAGTCCAAACATTCCCAGATCAGTCGTGATTCGAGCGGCCCTCTACAAGTATCTGCGAGGGCGGGAAGATTAAAAAATAGAAGCAAAGAATATGAACGAAACATGATAAAAGCAGATGGTAACGCAATGTCGAAAGCTGCCAACACCGGGGGTTCCGGTCGTGTTTAACCGGCCATGACATCGTCTTCCTCTAGGTGGAATCCCGGAGGCAGTCTTCCCTCGTTCAGAATCTTCTCGAGCCGGATAATCTCTTGAAGGGTGGTGGCGTTCTTGATCATGTCCTGCAAACGGAGCTTCTCCTTGTCCGTGAGCTTCATGCGCGTCAATTTTGACGTTTGCGAAGTATCTTCGCTTGACGCTGAAGGGGCTGTAGACCGGTTGCCGAGTATCTAATTATGGGTGGTTAGCATAAGTGCTCAACTAGCTTTAGAAGAGATTGGAAAATGTAGACGTACCTCTGTAGTTAGTGCTGTTGGTTCATCCTCCGTTCCAAATAGCTCGACGGCGCGGTCTCTTTCCGCTTGCTTAACCTTTTGGTAGTCCAAGAACCGCACTGACGGGCATTTCCAGACGACCCAGTAGCGGTAGTGCTCATGCTTAGTTATGGGATTGTCGACCAAAGCCAGGTGAGTTAAGAGCTTCAGCCCACCCAGAGGCTCGATATCAGCTAGCTGTTGGAGATTATTGGAGGCAAGTACCAGGCTTCTCAAGCTAGGAATGGAGTTTGCAACGGTGGGTTGAATTGAGGAGATACGGTTCCGCGCAAGTAGAAGTGTGGTGAGACGAGGAGAAAGAGGAAAGTTTCCCAGTGTCTGGATGTCATTATCGGTAAAGTCTATCGAGTCATGGGGCTACGGGACCAGCAGGTTAGCTAAAGAGAGCTTATACCAAGAGCCAGGATGGAAAACAACTTACGCCTGCTACACCGATGTTCTCAATGTTGGGTATTCTGTGTCCTGTTATATTCCAAGGAAAATCTGCTATCAATGCTGATCCATGACATAATCAAGTGGTGTTGTAGTATCTGTTCTTTCCAAACATACCTCGTAGATCCAGCTCACGCTCCTTGAGAGGGTTGAGATAGGACAAAGATGACTTAATGAGGTCAGGAGTTAATCTCATGGTGAAGGGTTTCAGCAATGCCAGACTTTGGGAGTCTAAGGACAAGAAAGCGACTGAAGCACAGCTAGGATGTGCTATAGGGGTACGTTTCGTGAAAAATTGGTTGTTTATTGCTCGTGATGGTTTACAAGTACTATGGCAGCAAGCAAGGCTGAAGATTTGATCCAAAAATTTGAGGTTAGCTCCTAGCAGGGGACAAAAATAAGTGGGCCTTCTTTTTCGCGGGGCACCTTGTCAAAGCTTTGGAGATGCTACTGCTTAGCCGGAGATTAGCCGCATAGCTTTACAGGTCAGAACAACGACGGCGTCATCTATTTTGTTCTGTGTCTATAGCTGTTGTTGTTTCTGCGGATAACTGTCTTTAATTTGATTTTGGTCGCTTATTTTTTTGCCCTGGAATAGGCGTTCTAAACACCAAGCATCATGGACCAGCGCAAGATCCTGGAATTCTACCACCTCTCCACACCTTTCCCGATCGAATGGCCAGCAGAGAACAATAGCGACGAATCTGAAGATGAAGAGCTCAAGGCAAAGTCCCAGCGACGAAAGTCTAGATACCAGGCGCTTGAGAAGGCTCGCAAAAGCATGATGCCCAAGGGGCGCTCATCCAATAATTCCAGCGCAGTCCAGATGGATGAGCCAGATCCGCTAGGCACCTCTGACAGTGTAGTGAGATCCCTTCGTCAAATGGGCATTAGAATTGAGGATAGACCACAGCTGAGTATGAACTTACTTTCAGTTCACTTTGTTTAGACACAAGATGCTGATACAAATCCCAGGGAACCAATTTATGCTTTCCTCGACTACGTTCTCGCCTGCTGTTTTTCTCTCTCAAATCCACGGCCAAGACGACACACGCAGCCTAATAACCGGCCTTGACAATTTATCCCAATCGATTGACCAGAAATCTGCCTCCTTGAAAGTCCTCGTCGAGTCCAATTTTGAGCGGTTCGTGAAAGCTAAAGCCACAATCGACAACGTCTATCGAGAAATGAAATATCGAGGTGCCGACCAAGAATTGCTAGCCACCAGGTCACAACAGCAAACACTACATGCCCGGCGAGCAAGTCGCAACAGCTTTAGAAACAGCGTGCTTTCGCCCAATACGTTGCCTTCAACCCTGATTCCCGAAGAAAAGAAGAAAAATGCGCTGCTAAAGGAGAGTGAGTACGGCGTGATGGGGATTAAAGCCCCTCTCCTCGATGTCTCAGCTAAGGCTGAAGATGTATGGGGGCCGGCTCTTGGTGGCCGAGAAAAAGAGAACAGTCTCAAGCTTTTGATGAATAATTTTGAGCGATACAAAGAGTATACAGAACTTGGATCTTCTATCGCTGATAGCATCAAACGCAAGGACCTTGAATCTTTAGTAGAAGATTATAACAAGGCACGCCAATTTGTAGAGGACAGTCGCAATTTAGCAAAGCAGGCAGCAGCAAAGGAGCTTAGTCTGTCAGATGGTCAGATTTACCAACTTCTCATTGCCGGTCGCATGTGGAGTGATGTTGAAGACCAAATCCAGACATTCAAGCGCTCCATCTGGCGCAAACTGACATCAACACATCAAGTCGCTCGCTCTGAGGGTCGCGCCGGCCAATCACAAGACCAGTATATGGAGTACATCACACTGCTATTGGAGCTTGGCGTTGACCAAAACCCTATATACATGTGGCTTGCTAGTGAGTGGGAGTTTCTCAAGGGTCGGATTCAAACAACTGCCGAGCGCTGCAAAGTTGAAATCGAGGTGCTGCGGCGTCGACTTGCAAACAGAGATAGACCAAACCCCCAGGTCATGGCTTCTCACTTGAAATCGCTGGGCCGGCAGATAATTGAAAGCAAACCATCCCAGTATGACACCACCGACGTCATTGAGCTATGGGAGAAGATGCAGGCATTTCTCTCTAGTTTGCTGTCTTCTCAAGGTATCCTTGGAGAGATAGTTGAATTTGAACGAACTTTACGCGGGTTTGTTGATGGAACAATCCAAAGAACATTGCCCAACGGCTTCCAGGGAGAATCAGTTCAACACCACAAACTGACTTCTGACGGCACCGAAACTCTGGAAAAGGGTGTTGTTGAGTTAGTTGACGCCCTGAGAGACCATGTATTTTCATTCTTTGCGGGTCTTCCACCAGAAGACATATCCCTTTTGTTCTCTCCTTTGCCCCCCTCTCCTTCTCCTGCGGGCTCACATATGAATGGACCTATGACGCCTCGTTCAGGTCGTGATATGCGTTTCAACCTAGACCCACTGAACGTGCCTCCAACTACTAAACGTGGTGAGGCATGGGAAAAGTTTGCGTTCTGGCCCCCATGGTCTAATTCCATTAGCGGCGTGCACTACCTTTCCAACATGCTGGCCCTTGTTGGATCTGGAACAGCAGACCTTGCTGGTCTACGGCCAGTCAAAGCTATTGACCCCACAGTTGTTGATCGCCTGAGAAACCTAGTGGGTGTTGCCCGGGAGAGATGTGTTACAGCTTTGTGTCCAGCTTGGAACACGGATGCTGAAAACGTCAAGTACGTCGAAGATTGGCATCGTTCCGTCGACCAGGGTGATGTTACGAAGATGCCTGCCAGCTTCGCAGCGTTTGAAGGGACTATGCTAGCTGGCATGCAGAAAATCTTATATATTTCCGAAGCCATGTCGAAATCTGAAGCCGGCGACATCGTGCTGCCGCCACCCGCCAAATTGCAGCAAATGGTGCGTAGTCAGTATGTCACAACTCTCTACAAGGCACTGAGTGGTATGGTAGAAAATGCAGAACGGTCCATCAAGACTACCGGCGATGACTGGACAACAGAATTTGACCGCAGTACTCTTTCTTCATCCATTCCAGTATCAGTGCCGGGAGGCCGCAAGCCCCTAGATGCTGGTGATAGGGTAAGAATTTCCTTTTTTTCTTTTCAAAGCTGGTTTCAGTCTGGTTAACCCCCTTTTTTTTCTTTTAGAATGTGCGAATGCTACTCACTCTGAGCAACTTACAAGCACTACGTTCACAGGTCGTTCCCAGCTTAAACTCTCAATTTGAAAATGCCTTCTCGGTGAAACTTACCGACGAGTCTAAAACAATCAAGGATGTCCTTGGCCAAATTGATGCCCGCCTGTTCCAGTCGTATACCCGCCCAGCTATAGACAACCTGCGTGCTATCATTAAAGCCGGGATCTCGTCGTCTTCATGGGTCCCTAGGCATGGAGTTAGGCCTACAGAAGCTAGACCATACATATATGAAGCATTGCTTAGTCTAGTGCTTATTCACAGCCAGGTCTCTACGACTACACCTTCACTAACTAACCAAATACTCTCATTTCTTTTGGAGCAGCTTACGCAGGAAATGCTTGAAGTGTTCAAAGTTCGTGATCGGTATCCCCTAGAGGCCCTAATGCAAGCAACTCTTGATGTTGAGTTTGTCTCTCAGACTCTCAGTCAGTATACTTCTCCTAAAGCTGGAGATATGCAAGGGGTCATCTACCAAGAGCTAGACTCTCGAACCGATAATGATGCCCGTGCTCGACTACAATCTGAGCTTCCCGAAATGCGCAACACTCTCAAGAAGCTACGTGAGGCTAGCAAGAACGAGTTTGCCTGTTTCCGCAAGCCCAAGAGACCCGCTATGCCAGGACTTGAGAGACATGATACGGACAGCTCTGTGACTGGTTATTAGCGAGACTTGGGACTTTGGGGAGAGGTGGCTTGGCACAGAAATTACATACTCAATCATACTATCATGCCCTTTTTCTTTCTCAGTAAACCAACCTACTTGTGCTAATAGACAATACCATCATATACATGGTCAATTTTTAGAAAGAGGGGAATAAACTTTTTCTCTTAGACTTTGTTGTAGGTGAAAGGGAAGGATAAATCGTAAGTAGTGAATTAGGAAGTCTATGGTGTGTGTAGATAACTTGGTCTGCGTGTGCAGGAAGCAAACAGTATAGAAACTTGCAAAACTAGAACATGGAGGGTATGATCGCAAAAGGCCAGGCAAGGAAGGAAAACAACGGCCTACAAGCCTAGCAAAAGGGAAAAGCGTAAAAGCAATGCAAGGAGAAGAAACCAGGGTTCTTAAAGTCATTATCATAAGTGAAGGTGAAAGGGGTGGAAACAGAAAAGGGAGGATATGTAAAAGAAACTCCTGAGAGAAATGGCGTGGTGTATGCGGATACATATGCAAACCCAGAAAGCACGCACTAGTTTCCAAGTAACAGCTGTGAGCAGAGCGTTAGTTCAAGGCATCGAGAATCAACGGGATTAAACTCGGCCTTTTCCTGTCGTGTTCGCAAAGTCTCATCTAGAGCGAAGAGAGGGAGGTTAGCAGGACAGAAAATACAGGTAAATCATAGCCATGGCCATGGCTATAGAGGCTTCATCCAAGACTTACCAGTGACCCCGATGTTCTTATAAAACGCCGCAAACTCGGGCCCAGCCGATTCATTCGGGAACAGCAAGCCCGTTTCCTCATCGCGGTTTACTTGCGGCAGAACACGCCGGCAACTCAAAAGCAGCTTGAGCAAGCTGGCCAGATTAGCGCCCTGTCCAATAAATGTCTCAGGCTGTCTCTCTAATGGCCAACCACCTCGCAAATTCTGCTGCTCCCAAGCTCGGAAGCCCCAGGTGCTTTTTTCAATGCAGTTTAAAAAGACAAGAGCCGTAAGAAACATACGGAATCCAATCTTGACCTTGGAGTCTTGGAGGTACCGCTGCATCTTGTTTAGCAGAGATCGCGAGGTAGTGTTGCCCTTGCGCTCAGCAGCAGCATTAAGCTGTATCAACATAACCGAGTAAATGTCGATGCCAAGTCGCTCGTTAGGATCGCGAATCCAGCGCTCCAAGTTTTCTGACGGCCTCTTTTCAAGGATATGCCATTGCCGCTCACGGTCAATTATATCGACAAGACCCCATAGCTCAAGGGCATGACGCAAGAGTTCGTCTTCGGTCTCATTGAGTGCTTCAACTGCAGTGGTGAGTATTACACGCACCACGGGTGATGGCTCATGTTCGATGAGAAGAGGTAAGACCTGCCGCATGTACTCTTCAATTTTGGCAGGCATATCCTCCGAGTCACAGTCAATCATGATCGCTCGGGTTTCCATTTCAGGACCTTGTTCAGGAGGTGTACCTTCTTTGTGTGTGTTGATTTCGAAGGTACGTAAAATAATCTTGCTTTCGGCTGTAGGGAACAAACTCCCCTCAATGTACGACTCGCCAGTGGCTAGTTGCACAGTGTTTTTAATCATGTTGTATCTGTTCTGGGCCAGCACGACCTGCACCCCAGCGGAGTAAAGCTCAAGTTGTTCATGGAGGCGCGTTCGCACGCACCCTGCACGCCACACACGCGGGGAAAGCACTTTGCAGCAGGTCTCACACGGGTCGCCTTTGCCACATGTCTTCCGGAGAATGCGGCACCGAATACAAGCGCCTAACTTACGGACCTCTTGAACTTCTTTGCGGCGGGCAGCACTAAAACGGGCTCGGGCATGTTTTGGCCGCCCATTAGGAGAAAGATCCGTTGCGCCCATGCGCACACCCCCCCTATGGCCCGGAACCGGTGTTCTAGAAAGGTCTCGCGCCACTGCGGGATGTGACTTGCTGGCTACGTAAGTCATTCCTCCCCAGTCAGCATTGTCACCAACTTGGAAGGCATGAGATTCGGATGCGTTGGAGTTTGCTACAGCTGCAGCTGCGACTGCAGCAACAGCATCAGCATGTGCCTGAGCTTGGGCTTGAACTTGGGCGTCAACATCAGCTTGAGCTTGAGCCTGGGCTTGCTCAACAGCTTGTTGGACGGCTTGTTGTGTAGAGTGTGTAACGTGTGATTCGTGAGATACTTGAGCCATTTGTGCTCCGTGGGCTGCCTGCGCCTCGTGATCGTCATGTACCGTCGACAGGGCGTGTGCGGTTTGCGAGGCTACTAGTTGTGGATCAAGAAGTGAGTTTGTGAGGCGGGCAGTAGCAGCTTCAGCAACGGAGAGATCTGTAGCTGCAGAAGCTGCCTCAAGCCTGGCAACATCGGTCGATGACAACACTAAATCATCGTGAGAGTAGTGGTGTTCGTGTTGCTCATTGTTTTGGTTCCCCTTGAGCTCTTGCGATTGCCGCTGCTGATCATCGTTCTTGAGCTCATCGCGCTGGTCTTTCGTAGCAAGGGACTCAGTTATTGGGCTGTGTGGTTTCGATATCCCGTTAGCCACGGCATGGGCAGCAGAGCCGGTGTCGTGAGTGTTGGTTGTCAGTAACGAATGTGAGGGCGAATCAGAGGTCGAATCTGGATGGAATTCTGGAGGCAGAAGAGAGCTCAGACTTTGTTGAGCCATAGCTGCGGTTGTGGCATCATAACTTGACGGTGCATTATCGAGAGTGAACTGGTCTGGAAGGTCGAATCGGTCAGCGCCCTGAAGGCCATTTCCACTCATGTTTCCCATGCCAGAGCCGTCGCCATTTGAAAGTTGTACGTGGACCAACGCTGAGCCGGGGCGATCGTGCTTCTCACTCATATCGACTTGGCGGGAAGCCTCAGCCAATGCTTCCAGTGCGCTCCATTGTTGTGCGAGAATAGTGTCGGTGGCAGAAGCAACATCAACCGCATTGTGGGCCGTGACGCCAGCGGATAGTCGTTCGGCAACAGGTGGCACGCTTGGTATTCCATGGAGAGTCAGGCAGGCATTTATGCGCTCGGTCTCTGAAATAGCCGGGCATTTGCCACTTTTTGTAATATGACCGGTCAAGCTGTCTATACGGCCCTTAGGAAAGTCTTCACCACAAAGCTTGCAAGTATGGGGATAGCGATTGCTATTATCAGCCAGCTTGGGCCCACGCTGGAAATACTCCAGAATAAGCGGATTCGGTTTGCGGCC
Organism: Ceratocystis ficicola; assembly: GCA_038407015.1. Classification (NCBI taxonomy): domain Eukaryota; kingdom Fungi; phylum Ascomycota; class Sordariomycetes; order Microascales; family Ceratocystidaceae; genus Ceratocystis; species Ceratocystis ficicola. The sequence continues at coordinate 54,239 of JAZBQP010000021.1, forward strand.
CATGGCTTGCCCAAAGCTAATCTCCGAGAGTCTAATAGGCTATTAAGCTGTTGCGATGAATAGCAAGTGAAAAAAGGCGTTCAAGATCAATGAAGAATCGAAGTAGGCTGCTAGACCAACCCCAACTAAACACACCCACCCACCAGTGTTTATTATACTGGCGCGAAAGAGGGCCAAATAAGTGTTGTAGAGGACACAGCGAAATGAGGAATGGAAATCAGGAGGCAATGATTGCAAACTTAGTATAAACCCGGTATCTCGTCTCTTGCATCAACTTCTCTGGGCTGGCTTGATGTTTGGCGGTGCTGGCAAGATGAAATTCTGCCAATCTTGACCGACAAAAATTCTCACACCGCCTCCAGTTCATCCTCGTACAAGACCCACCTTGAGCCCTAAACTTGCAGCTTCTCATTGGCAGAGTGTCCACCGCCTTTTATTTCCCGCAGTTTAGCCGCAGCTCGCAAGCTTTGATGTTGGTGGGGTTTTGCTTGGTCTAGTACCATCCTGTTACCCAGCGTCATCACCATGGTCAGATTGCTAAAGTGAAAGGAATAAGCTGATGCTATTCTGCCAGATCAGAGCTTCCTTCTAGTGTATAGATGAAGCGTTGACAGCTCTGTGTAAGTGAGCGTTAATCTAGTGCGCCCATAGGAGTTAGGTAGGGTTACGACTAGGGTTACGCAGCTGTTCAACCAACGTCTTTTCAACCGTTTAATTGTTGAGTATGATATTCAATCATTTGTCTAACTTGCTCAAAGCTAGATTATTGCTGGTTTTTAGTACATGTGTCTAGACTGCTTTGTTCGCAACGGGATAGTCGATTTCTGGTCCCTTTGTATGACTTCATAGGGGCTATCTAGGCACTGCTTTTCAATAGCTCCTTACGCTGGCCTCCAGCCCCATCTCCTCATTCCTCCCTCCCTTCTTGGCTTGCCGTGTTGTGTGTTGTATGCACGTGGTGGGAATGTCATATTTGGCCACTATCACATTGCTATAAAACAGTCGTTGGATACTTCCTTTTTACTAGCACTACGGTTGATCATGGTATCTCTAAAGAAGCCTCATATCCTAGCTGTGGCTACCCTCGCAGCGGCAAGACAGCAACTAGTTGAATATGTTCTTACTGATGTGAGTTTCCACCTTCTAGATTGATACATGCCGGTATTTCTAACATCATCCAAAGACAGGATCAATAAATGGCGGCAACACATTTCCAGGCGTGACTGTCCCTCTTGGAATGGTCAAGCTGGGCCCTGATTTATACACTGGACATGATTCCTATTCTGGCTATGCCCCTGATGGAGTTCTCATGGGCTTTAGTATGCTCCACGAAAGCGGAACAGGAGGCGCCCCAAAGTATGGTGTTGTAGCTCAACTTCCCGTTGTTCGGGCTGTGGATGACCCACTGGCAGACTGGAAGGTTGGTAGAGGCCGACCTGACGAAACCGAGGTTGGCCATTATAAATTTTACATGGAGACTGGCATTGTTGTTGAGATGAGTGCTACAGCTAAAGCTGGCATACTCACGTATACATTCCCAAATGGCTCTGAGCCGGGAATCATCGTCGATGTTGGCCATGTGCTCTCGTCGTATCGGGGTCAAGGCCTGGAACAACACTATCTAGGCGGTCGTATCGAAGTGAAGGAAAAAAGCCACGAGCTTTACTACACGGGATATGGAGACTACGACAATGTAGGTGGACCTGTTCTTGTGATATCTTGCATCACAAGTGCTGACTGAAATATGCACCTAGGGCTGGAACAGGGCCGAGAAATGGCGTGTGTTCTTTTGCGGTTACTTCGACTCCCCGGCTTCATTTAAGACCTTCATTGGTACAGCATCGACTCAAGTCTCAAATGACACATATTCCGGGGTACATCAGCGCGAATCGACTACAGAGAATGTTGGTGCAGTGTTCTCGTTTAGTCGTCAAAAGGTTACATCTCGTATTGGCGTGTCCTTTATTTCAGAGGCTCAGGCCTGTGAGAACGTTGACTATGGAATTCCCCCTGGCACATCAGTCTCTAAAGTACGCGATTCTGCTCGCAAGGCTTGGGAGACCCAGGTGCTAGGGAAAGTTACAACCAGAGAGACCAACGTTACCAAGCTCCAGCAATTGTACACGGCTTTGTACTTTTCAAACCTACTACCAACAAACAAGACGGGAGAGAACCCAAAATGGAATTCTGATGAGCCGTACTATGATGATATCTTCACATTTTGGGACACAGTGAGCCTTTCCCTTCATGGTGTCAAGTAAAGAGCTAGTAAAGTGACTGATAATGACTCCCTATAGTTCCGATGCACTACCTCTCTACTACATATTCTCCAGCCAGATGCTTACGAAGAGTTCATTCGCTCATGGATTGATATTTGGCGACATGAAGGATTTATGTCTGATGCTCGCTCGTCATTTTTCAACGGTGCTGTTCAAGCTGGCTCTAACATCGACAACGTCTTTGCTGACGCTTTTGTCAAGGGTGTACGCGGTAAAATCAACTGGGTTGATGCCTATAATGCCATGCTGACCAACGCCGAGATCGTCCCTCCAAATAATGATGATCCTCGGGATACTCATGGCTCGACCAAGGAGGGCCGCGGGGCCTTGCCAGATTGGTTAAGTCTCGGGTATATCACTCGTCGCTTCACCCGCTCCGTTACTCGAGCAGTTGAGTAGTAAGTTGGCATGCAAATTCCTAGGCTGATGGCCTCCCTCACACTTCCTTTCCTTATTAAAAAATGTCTAGCTCTGCCAACGATTTTGCTCTTTCTCAGGTGGCTTCTGGTCTGGGATTTGTTGATGAAGCCACCAAGTACTTGAATCGGTCACGTAATTGGCGAAGCCACTGGAACATGGATATGAAGGCACTAGGGCACTCGGGGTTCTTGGGTCCTCGGGAAAAAGATGGCTTTGTCGACCAAGATCCGTTGTCATGTGGAGGGTGCTATTGGGGCGATGATTGTGAGTGCTCGAGACTTCACAACTCCGCCGCTGCTCTTTTTGCTAATCCCTATATTCACACGTTTAGACTACCAAGGTCTGCCATGGGAATACTCCTTCAATGCACACCACGATATGGCCAAGATTATTGACCTCGTTGGTGGTCCCAACCGATTTATACACCGTTTGGAGCTCACCTTCACGCCCAATATTGTGCCCGGAAACGGGAATTTCGGTCATACTATCTTTAATCCCGGAAACGAGCCGTCATTTGGCACCCCATTCTTATACAACTTCGCTCATCGCCAGTATTTATCGGTGAATCGTAGTCGCTTCATTGCAAAGTCATACTATAGCCCTTCCTCAGGTGGGCTTCCAGGTAACAGCGATGCGGGTGCAATGGAATCGTGGCTACTATGGAACATGCTAGGCTTATATCCGTTAACAGGTCAGACTACGTTCTTGGTTGGATCACCATGGCTATGTGATGCTACAATACACCTTGGAGAAGGCCGCACCCTTCAAATCACGGCATCTAACGGATCCGAAGACTCCTTTTATGTGCAAGAGCTTCGCGTTAATGGCCAGCCTTGGAACCAATCATGGGTTAGCTGGGCTGACGTCTTTGAGCGTGGTGGGACCCTAGAATTTGCGCTTGGAAGCAAGCCGGTCAAGTGGGATATAGGCCCTTTGCCGCCTAGTCCAGCAACAGAAACCGCACCCCCAACATTCGTTTTGACTGAAGATCTGGTGCCAGGGGCACACTCTAGAGGATGGCTAGCTCTAATGCTGGTGCAGGCATGGTCGATTGTGCGTATGTTTAGTGTTGCTTTGAACATGGCTACAGGAATGCTCCTTGTGGTATGTGGAATTGTTTCGTGGCGGCGAGTGGTTGTGATTTCAAGACACTCACAAGCGAATACTGGTGAGAGGGAAATGCTACTCAAGAAGAACTTGGACGCAGATGTGGTTGACAAAGAAACCTATGCCCCTCAATACAAGTCGTTTCTATAGAAGAACGTCAAGAACAAAAGACTCGGAAACAACTGCAGAAGGTAATATGGAAAGATATGGTCATGTAAACTATCTAAGGTATATGTAGACAAACATAACAAAATGAGATGTACCCAAGAAAAGAAAGCAAACAACCACAACTACCCATGATAGCTAAGTAGATCAAAGCTATCATGCTACAGCTACGGGAAGTGCTGAGGACAAGCTAGAGTAGAGTACAAGTGATGACGCCAACAGAAATCAGATGGCCCGGTTAAAGCCCCAAGTAGAGACAGCTTTTAAGCGGAGAATAACAGGAGCAAGAAAACGCCAAATTCCAACAAATAACACCAAAGAAACATTAATCAAAACAAGACGCTACCAGACGTTGCGGAACTCCTCGCGATCATTGTCCGCGTAGTAATTGGTTGGTGGGCTTTCTCCGGTTTCAACATCCCGTTGCAATGCCCATGTAGAAGCATCAGGAATACCATCTGCTTGGATAAAAGGGTTGGAGAGTAACGGCTCATTCTCGTTTTCCTCTTCTTGAACTGATTCCGGAGCCGGTGCCAGAGCCGGAGTTGGATCTGAAGAGCCCATGGCCACAACCGGGAGAGATGTTCTGGAGGCCGAAGAATCTTGAGAAGGAATCGGCAGTTGATGCGGGCTGGTATTTGTAGCCGTACTTGCCGTCTTGCTTTTCGACTTCGTCTTTTTCTTTTTCTGAATTAAAGTGCCTTGGTTTTCTGTTCTCACATGGGGCGATTGAGATCGTGCTGGAGGGATGTAGCGAGGAGTAGCCATGTAACGGGCGTGGAGCGGTTGATTAGCAGTGATGACAGGATACTGGTTTCAGTGTGTTAGCGTGGAATACCTTCGATAAAGACAAGGCGGGAAGAATAACTTACATTCCAGTCACCAAACTCGAGTTCACGTGCCTTTGAGTACAGTTCTTCCTCAGAGGCATCGATTTCAAAGTCCCCAGAAAAGGTGCCGTGAGGGAACATGGACTCTCCTGTGTCCCTACTTGAGGAAGACCCATTGTTTTGCACAGAGCCCAACAACGGAGCTGCTTGTCCTGCTGTGGCGGTGGATTGACCCGGCTTCGGTATCCAGTACTTGCCTTTCCCACCACGCTCATAACGCATCCCTTCGCGGACACGAGCCATGCGCGAGCGAGAGTCCTCGTGAGCCATGATTTTGTCAGTTGAATCGAAGGAGCGGTAGCCGTAGCTATCACCACGGAATGTATCCTTGGTATCTTGGATCAGGTCGACCACACCAAAGGCGTCACGGAAAGCAAATGCAACAGGCATCCGAGCTGACATTATGTTGTTATCGGCAAAGTCCTTCCAAGAGAAGGCATACCAGTGTACAATTGCAAATACGGGCATTTCAATGCAGATGAGGGCATCTTGAATAGCAGCAGCAAGCGTTTCAGGTGTGTAGCCACTGATGTCAGGAATGGCTCCCAACCACACGAGAATTCCCAGGAGAAACCCCTGCCAATACGAAGCAAAGATGATCAGTTTGACACTGAGAAACTTGGGCACAGGTCTGAAAGGCTTCAGGTCATTGTGCATGCAGACCCAGAACAAGCCAAGTGCATATAAGCTGACAGTCACACTGATGTTGTAGATGATCCCCTGCCAGAAGTATCCCGAGGTAAGGCTGATGTAGCCTTCTTTGTAGACACCGCATGCCTTCATGACGATGGTGACTAGTGTCTGGACCGGCTTGAGCCATGCGTACTGCAGAATACCTCGCTTAATGGCTAGAAATGTATGAGGATCCGAGATGTCGACTTTGGCGAGGACGGTGTCGAGTGGCCAGACGTGGTGCACTGGAGGACGGCCATGGGTCATGATGATGAGTGCTCGCTCGCCATCAAGATAGTTGATGAGTAGTTGGAAGAAGGTGTAGATGGTGAAGGCTTCATAGAAGTCGCGAATGGGGTCGACGAAATGAGAGATCTTTGGTGATATGAGACCCATGAACGACGAGAAGGCAAAGATAGGGACCCTATGCCAGTGTTAGCCGGAAATATACAGGAGGCAATGATCAGCGTAAATAGTGAGGAGTCGTACATTAACAGGATCCGAATAACATAGCGCTGAAGCAGAGGCTTGCGGTAGTTTTTTCTGTGACCCGAAGCTGGTCAGTACGGAGTTGCTCTGAAGAACATTGTATCATATCGAGTATCAGAAGCGCGTTCTTGAATAGGACAGATAGAATGCTTACGTCTGTAGCCATATTGACCTAGAGAGCGGGGTGTAGTTAGTATGCGACTAGAACTGGCGATGGGTGCACTGGGCTTGTCGGAAGCTTTGGCGTTTGGGCAGCAACAACAACACTCACAAAACTGATAGTAGAGCAGCCACTAGTGACGATACTCCAGCTGCTACCTTGACACCATGCGCAAAGGCCTCGCCGGTTCCCATCATGTTTGCGGGGATTGGGGCCGTTTTTTGTTGGTCGGTCGCTAGGCGACTGGCGTACAAAGAATGATGTCGATATCGTGATGAGAAAGTGCGCACGACAAAGGATGAGTTCCTTGTCGAAAGGAAGCTTTGCTATGAGTAAATGAATCAGAAATAATTGATTGATCGCAACTGATAGACAGATGAGAGGCAAATGTGGCAGCCCGTGGTTTCCCGAAGCACTTCGCGCAAGGGCAGAGGAAGTGTTGACGACGAGCGCAGATTAGAGGTTCGATCGAAATTAGGTTAGGAGAGGTAGATTCAGGCTCGGATAGTTTCAATTAACGATGATTACATGCAACTGAGTTCGAGGCGCATGGATGTACATGGCATGGCATGATAGTGTGATCCCTATGCCTGTGCCTATGCCTCCTAAACACGATGAGGCTCACTGGCCTAGCTTGTGGCTTAGGTTGAGAAGCGACAATAGATAAGACCTGGGCTGTATTTATAGTGGCTGTAGGTCCTCAAGGGCTACCTGCAGTGCACTGATGGCCCCTGAACCCTCTAGGACAAGCTATAGCACACAGCCCCTGCCTATACATCTGTATTTTGTCCAGGGCTTTGCACGTGAAGTCAAGCCTCATCAAGATTTATGATTTCTTCACCTGTCTGCCTCATAGCATCAACCCCCATATTCTACCTCTCTCCTCCATCCATACGCTCAAATAGACGAAGCCACCCACTTTGACGACTTTACGGAAGGGGAATGCATTGCCTAAAGCTGCGCGCTAAAGCGTCGTAAGCTCCTTGAGCTTCACCCACCCATACTAATTATTCTACGAACATCCTTCCAAGCCGACATCTTTCCTCATCGCCGACTGCTTTGCGCCCTTCGTCGTCCTTGGCGCGTCATGTCGTCTCCCTTCTCTTCGCCGCTGACTGCGGCCTTAGAGCCGGAGCTTCTTGACAGAGGACATGCGATGTTGATAAATACGCGCGAAGAGCCGACCGTGCCGGTGCCAGACTTCAACTAGTAGGCAACCAACCCGTCTCAGCTTGTTCCCATGTCTCCGTTACTAACCCCGTGCAGTGAGTTCCTCATATACTTGATCATCACATCGTTCGTCGCCATGTTTTTTCTCTTGTATCTCAACCGCCTCTTCAGCTACTTGGTTTCCTATGCCATCCGAACATACACTTGGCACAAGCACCACATCTACGTCGAGATCCAGGCCCTGCAGATTTCTCTCCTCGCCGGTAGAGTCTTTGTTAGCGGAGTGCGATACCACGGCGAGAACGAGGCGTTCCATATCCAACAGGGCTACTTCACTTGGTGCTACTGGCTCCGTAATGTGCGTAACCTGGGGCAGCTCAACGATCGCTTGCAGGATACCGAGGGTCAAGAAACATCAACCAAGGCCCTTCCTTGTCGCTTTGCTGCACATTTGGTTGGCATTGAATGGTTTGTCTATAATCGCACTCCTATTTACGATTCCATGCTGGAGGGTCTCTTGCGAAATAGTCCGCCTCAAACTGGACCAAGCTCATTAGAAATTCACGATACATCGTCGATTCGCAGACGAGCAACCCGCATCTCGGGTGAAACTGGAGCCAACGAGGCGTACAGCTTACACGGAAACACAAGCTCTGCGAACTTGCAGAATCCTGTTGACGCTCAGGCGAGCCATGGCTCTGGCAGTGACAACGAAAAGCCATCTACCACAGACGAATCCGAGATCCCTCTTTTACTACGGGTATTTCCTATTCATCTCGAAGTTAACAAAGCTGCCATGGTCATGGGAAATGAGCATACTAAGGCCGTGCTAGTTGTTAAGGCCGATGATCTCTCAGGAGACATTGACGCGATTTCAACTGATACTCCTGATCCTTACCGGCAAGTCTTCAACCTCCGCTTCAAGCACCCTGTCGTTGAGATGCGCCAAAATGCCGATTATCGCGAGGAGCAGACAGCTCGTGCTACCCGAGAACGCCGAGCAGCCCAAACCACGGAGCCTGTAACCAAAAAGCCCTTCTTCTCTTGGCTCTTTGGCAGCTGTGTATCCAGCTTTCACAACATGATGCCCCGATGGAAATACTCTATGGAGCCCGCAACTCCTTCAGCACACACGCCAATCGACACAGCTACATCCCAACCTGCAGGAGCAAGTCAATGGCAGGGCTTATCCCGATATCTAGATGATCAAGCCCAGGACGACAAGGCCCGCTGGGCCCATGTCGAGTACGCTGCAGAGCCTGTGATTGTTGACAGCCCTTCAGCCACTATGTGCATTTACTGGGACTCTCCATCTAAAGTCCCTGAGCTACCAGATCCTGCTCTGCGCTCTAAAGAGGACCCCTATGCCACTAACATCAACGGCGAGATTCCGCCTGCCTGGGGCATTAACATGACTATTAAGGGCGGCGTGGTAAACTATGGCCCATGGGCAGACCGTTGTCGAGCAGAACTACAGAGTGTCTTCTTCCCAACTCTATGTAAGGATGCTATTCCTACGCCGGCGATCCGTCCAGGTGAATATCGCGTGCCTACGCAATTTCGGATGTACATCCAGCTAGATGACAACGTCACAGTGCGTATCCTCACCCAAGAAGACTCGAAAAATTGGAAATGGAAAGGCAAAGCCCCTATGCCTACTGACGCACCCAAGCGGCGTCGGCGTGACAAGAAAGGCGCCAAGCCTGAAGCCATACCCACCCAAACCCGCCAACCTGGGTGGCTGGAGTTTAAGGTCTCGCCTAACTCCACAATCAATTACTCTATGGACATGGTTGCTGGTACTAAGGGCTATTCTACAACGGTTGACGTCGACCTTCCTGGAACTGAGATGTCCTCAAGTGTTAACCACCAGATCCTCCTCCGTAGTGGTCCCTTCAAAGTATCGTGTGATATGGGCTCGCCACTGCAATGGAATGCTCTGCGCGCGTGGAATTTTGGCATTTCAAGCGACGATATCGAGCTCTTCCTACTTCGTGATCACATCTTCCTTATCACCGATCTCGTTGAAGATTGGGGCAGTGGTCCACTGACTGAATATCTCGTATTCACCCCTTTCAAGTACCTAATTAGCCTCGACTTTCATCGCTTCAAGCTGTATCTCAATGTCAATGATGCAAACGTTATTGACAATGCTATTTCTACGAACGAGAACATGTTTCTGGTCCTTGGCAGCTCAGCTATGGCAGCGTCCCTGACAATTCCCATCGATCAGTTCCGGCCACCCAAAAATGCCATTCCATTTGAGGTCCGGCTTGATCCTTTGATGATTTCACTGCAACTTCCTCCATGGAATACCCAGGCTGCCTTTATGCCCTCGAAAGAAATCGGCCAAGCCGAAAGTCTCGTAGCCTGTGGCAAATATGAGTACAATGCTACTACTTCAGTAACCAACACAGATACCCTAGTACTCGACATCTCCATCCAGTCTCTAGTAGTTAAACTATTTGGGTCTGTTCTGCGATATAGCCTCAAGCTTAAAGATAACTACTTTGGCGATGACATCCATTTCCGCACTGTACAGGAGTATCAGGATATGTTGCAACTTAGAGAGTACAACCCATCTGCCGAAACCGCAAACAGGGCCCCATACAAAAAGTCCAATGACATGGATGTTGTAATGGCAGTGAAGCTAGACGATACCAAGATCTTCGTGCCAGGCAACTTGTACTCAGCTGAGCGAAACATCCACGTTGAGATGGCCTCGATAACAGCCGATGCCCGTTTCACCAACTACTACATGGACTTGGAACTTATTATTTCACCCATTAGCCTTGCTCTTGGTGCCTTTCAGCAGGAATCTGACATATCAACAGTATCTTCTACAACTACACAAATGTTCATTGATGGTGTTCGTGTTTTTGGCAACCGCCTTTTTGGTCTTCCCCCAAGTGAGCCCACATACATGTGCAACTGGGATCTAGGTATTGGCGCAGTAACTGGTGAGTGCAATGCCGAGTTTCTTGCAGCATTAGCACTAGGTGGTCAGGCGTTGAGCTTCACTTTTGACGATGAAGAAAATGCGCTTGTGTCTTTTTCGTCCATTGTCTACTATGACGTCACCTTCTTGCGCCTTCATGTTGATGCTGTCAAGCTTTGGGTGCATGTCGATGAAGCTGCGTTTCTCCTCTCAACGGGCAGGATTGATGTAAATTACAATGATTGGGCTCGAAGTCACTACTCTAAAAAGGCAACCATTTCCCTTCCCGACATTCAGATATCGTGCATCAACACCGAAGATAGTTGCTCTAGTAGGGCTAAACACCTTGGGTGTGGCAGTAATAACACTTCTAGGGCCAATCAAACCTTCGTCCCTGCTGAGGCAGATGTCATGGTTAAGACTCACGTCCAGCTGACGATGATCGGACGCAAATTTAAGTTCACCGAAGAGCGGAAAAAGCAGCAAGAGCTTATAAGACGCGAAGACCAGAGAACCCAACGCATTCCATTCTTACTCTTCCCCGAATATGCAGGCGACTATATACCAGAAGCTGTTGACCCGCCAGCCCAGGACATCCCACCAGTACCGCACCCCTTAAACGGCGAGTTTTTAGGAGATGACCAGGCATCTTCAATCCGAACAGGATCCTCTGCAAGATCACACAGGTCACAGCGTACTCAGCAGTCTCGTATCATCCCAAAAACTGGTGGAGGCAGTACTCTTAGACGGCAAAGCTCCTTCTTATCCTTTTCCAGCACCGCTAGCAGTAGTAAAAGCGTTCTACGGCCTTCTGATTCTTCGGGGTCTCGCAGCCGCTCCCAAATAAGTCACTCTCAACCTCAGTCTCGCAGAGGCGAGCGTTGGCGAGATGCCGCGAGACGATCCTCAACATACTCTGAGATGACAGAGAGCATGCATGAAGCCCAGTCATCTGCTGTTTTCTCCAGCCAGTACTTCACACCCTCATTTACGCTGGAGAATGTCGTCCCACAGTCGCGCGAGGCCTTGGCCCTTGCAATAGCAGAGGAACAGGCTGACTATGGTGACTTCATGGTTGCAGATTTCCCACTTGAAGACATAGATCCAAATTCATTGGGTGAAGACCACACATATACAGGCTTTGTTGTTGAGTTCCCACGAGGAATCAGCGGCTTCTTCACCCCGGCCTCTGTACAGTATACCACAAAGCTGCTCTCCGCCTTGCAACCATCATCGCCCGATGACATACTAGACTCTCTGCATCTCTCTAGCATGGAAGATATTCTCAGATTCAAAAAAGAGGCAGACATTCGTGGCTCGATTCTGGATATCATGGTGTGCCTGCCCTCGGCCCATTTCCGCTTCTTAAACTCATCATCTCTGGACTCGCCTGACCCCCTTCTAGAGGAACAGGACCAATATGATGTTCAGCTCTCCAAGTTGGCTGTTGTCATGCGCAATACAGAGTCGTGGGGAGATGCGTTCAAGGCCGAGACGCGTAATGATCGAATGTCGTTCAGAACATCGTTTGGCAGTATGACATTTTCAGCCTCTGAACGTCTCAATGGCGGGGCTGAACCCCAGGCCGCTGTAAAGGCTCATATCGATGGTGCTACTTTTTCTATGGGTTCGCGGGATGTCACTACTGTTGACACAGACATCGGCAACATCAATTGCAACATGTCCTCGAGCAAACTTCAGTATCTAGCCTCTCTTATCCACCGGACCGATGTCCTCGTCAAATCCATAGCCACCACCGTTGAGGAAGTTGTCTCCAGTCATAAGAACCGTGTACAATTCTTTGTTCAACAATTGCTTGCTCAAGCCCAGCGGATCCCAGATCCACCATTCATTGTGCGACCATCTGCAGTACTAAGATCGGTACCTGGTCATCTACGTGTCCACGATTCATGGAAGATGATCCAACGCTTACGGCAGATTTGGTCCAAGATGGATTCGCTTGCACGTGATGAACTGCTAACGGCGTGTCTGGAACCACATCCTATGCCCCCGGATGATGTCCAAAACCAAATCATCGCCATGTTCACAAAATGGCGAGGTTGGGACCTTGGCCCATTGTCGGATTCGGTTTTAATCAAGAGAATATTTGACCGTCTGGAGAAAGACTCTATAAATGCAGGCAATTCTAGAGCCCCTGGAGGCCATTCCTCGACTCTACCCCCAACTTCATCTCCGCCATCGATTGACAAGAAACTACCTTTACTAATGACTTGTCATCTGGGCGAGATCGAGCTTGTGCTTGATCCTGGGCCCAAGCAAAACAGGGCAGCACTCATGGGTCTGACCGCCAAGATTAAAAGCAACGATTTACGGAATTTGCCTCCGGATGATTCTGATATTAGTAACTTTGATGGGCCTTCTACCACAGTGATTAACCTGCACTGTCGAGAGGCCGCTGTCAAAATCAATTGGGAGCTCTGTGAACTGGTAGATGATGTACTGGAATTGTACAACCGTACTGGTGCAAATAGTGCTTCTAGTTTAGGCGCCAACAGGTCCGTGAATCCAGCAAGTTCAAGAGGCAAGCCTGTATCTAAGAAAGGGATTCACCCCGCCTCTACCCCCAAATATCTGCCTAAGCCCAAACTTCACATTGTTGTTGCAGTTGGCAAGTCTTCTCTCGATCTTGATACCATCAACCTCCATTCAACCATTCTGTGTAGCGGTATAAATGGCTCCATTCTCGTGGACAACCATTTGGGAGAAACTAAGACCCTTAACGTCATCATGAGCTCTCATGCAGTCACTTCCAGCCTATTTAGCCACTCGTTAAAGCTTGGAATGTTTCAGCTACAAGAGCCAAGCTTATTTATATCTCATGAGGCGCGCGAAACAGCAAACATGATTAGCCACGTGGTTAAATGCGCTCCCAGCAGCAAGAGCATGAGCTTGCTAGTCAAACAAGATCCATTAGCTCTATTTGAAGTAGCTGACCTGCTAATCAAAGACGAGTTTGCTAGATTCTACAAGATCAAGACGTCGATCACAGCCAAGTTTGCTAAGACTCCAACAGCATCACCCAAGGCAGCAGCATCTCTCAAGATCATCGATCAGTTGTCCAGTATCAAGATCAACGTGGCTATGTTTCTCAACAACTACAATGTTACAATTCCCTTGTGCCAAAACCTTGCCTACAATGTTCAAGGCGTAGTTGCCCGGGCTGCTGTAGCCACAAATTATGGCAAGGAATTGATTTTTGATTTTGATATCAAGGAGAACTCGCACAGCTTTGGTGTAGGCTCAGGACTGAACGTGCATGAAGTTTCTCTCCTACAAATCCCACCTATGAATGGTCGGGTCCTCAGTGTCATCAGTCCTACCAAACACACCATTTCCGTAGCAACATCACTCGAGATGGTCCAGCTAGATGCATCGGCTGTCTACAGCCTACTGATGCTTCCCAACAAGGCTCAGTTAACGGCAGAAATCGAGGATATGCAAGTCATGGCTCAGGCTCTGAAACGCCACTTTAACGATATTGTTGACCCAAATCAGATTGGATCCCCTCTTTCTGGGCCGGCCTCAAAACCCTCTACCGTTGTCTCTACAGAGCCTACTCCAACGCCACTCGTCTATAAAGCACACGTTTCTCTTGCCGGCCTGCACGTATTTGGCAAGACATCACTCGTGTCTGACCCTGACCCGCTCGCCTATGTCTCCTTCAGCTTGGAAAAGGTTCATGTTGAAGTGACGAATCAGGCCGGACCTGGCCAGCCAATATTCGACAGCCCGCAAATCAATCTTAATCTTAGCCACATTGGATTTGACATGCGAAAGGGCCATGAAGCTGCTATGAGGTCCTGTGGTAGTCTCGTTTTTAGTGCTCTACTATCCATGTCACTATCAGGCCTGGGTTCGGTACCTGGATCAGGCTCTTCCACTGGCCATGACCAATGTGAAAGATGGTTTTCGTTTCAGACCAATGGCCTTGAGATTATGCTGTCTCCGGAAACAGTATCAACGGCAATTGATATCATGGGTCATATGGGAGACAAGATCAAAGACCTAGATACCACACGGGAACGCCAATATCTACGCAAACTACGTCACTCCAAGCCTCGTATTTCAATCAACAACACCCAAGATGAGTCTTCGGATACTGACCTATTTGACTCAGTCTTGGACTCGTTCGTCTACCATTTCCAGATCCGTGACATCACACTCTGTTGGCTTGTTTCTGGTGCTATGGAAGAATCCGTCGGCCAAGAGGATCTTGTGCTTACTGTTGAGCTAATTGAACTCAGTACGCGCAAATCAAAATCAGCCTGCTTAGAAATACAAAACATGCAGCTACAAATGGTCCCTATTGACGAGGTCAAGACTTCAGTACGCTCTCATCACTCAGCACTGCTGCCTGAGATTATTTTCAAGGTTGCCTCCTTCAGCTCAGGCGGCTCACGCAAACTCGCTTTTCAGGCCGTTGGGAAGTCCGTCGATGTGAGACTCACTTCGGGCTTTATAATTCCTGCCACACATCTTCAGGATTCTCTTACACGTTCAGCGAGTAATATCCAAAAAGCAACCGAGAATTGGTCCCATCCCACCCCTGTAGACTCAATTTCTTCTCCTTCAACACCAACTGGGCTCTGCTCAAATACAGTTGAGAAACGTACTAGACTCAGCCGCAAGCGTGTAGAATCTCTACTGATTCATGCAGACTTTGCCGGTGCAATTTTGCATCTCTCAGGCCGGCGAAGTCCTCCAGTTCCATCACTTGCCACTTTCAGCAACGACAAGCCTACATCAACACCATATTGCCGAACTACCTCAGCAGGTAAATATGGACAATTTAAGACGGATGAATCGAACGTCAGTGCTACGCTTCACAGTCCAGGTCTTGCTTGGAGATTGGAATATCGCGATAATGGCACAGATAAGCCATCTCTCAACGGTGAAATCAAGGTGGAAGGCTCTAGCAACACATTGCACCCAACGGTGGTGCCCCTGGTCATGGACATGAGCTCAAGTTTCAAGGAGGTAGTAAGCGAACAGAAGCAAAGGAACGACAAGAAAGAGCGACAGCATGAGAAGGCTCAGACGGAGAAAAAGAAGCGGTCATGTACCAGCGAGACCACTTCCAGCTGGCTTGGCACAGTGGTAACGACGGACAGGAAAGACAACAAGGACAGTAACAGTAACAACACAGCCGAAGATGATAACAGCATGCTCGGAGCTAACCCCTCAAACGTTTTTGGCAAGCTCAACATCAACATCGGTCTGCGCATTACCAAGCAAGAGTTCTCGCTATCATGTCAGCCCATAGCACGCGTAGCGGCTACAGGCTCTTTCGACTCCATTTACATGGCCATCAACACTGTGCATTCTAATGAGCTAGGCAACTTCCTAACCCTTACAACCTCATGCAGCAACTTGCAGGCTTCTGTTCAACATGTGTATTCACGCGATTCAACAGCCAGCTTTGCAGTAGATTCGATTGTTCTGTCGCTGATGAACAGCAAGCATTTCAGTGGTACTGCTGGTGTATCAGCCCTGCTCAAGGTAAGTCCAATGCAGGTAGCTATCAATGCTCGCCAATTGCAGGACTTTTTGCTGTTTGGCGAGATTTGGTACCCCAAAGAAATGCGAGGGAATAGGGACGATGGGGGGGGAGTCGTGCCGATGCAACAGGCCTCAGTCCCTATCACTGACCCTACCCTGGCTTCTATGCCGGCTCCTGCTTTACATGGGACAGCCAAGGACGCTTCCCAATCTAATCCCGATTCCCCGCCCGCTCCTTCCTCTCCGATAGAACCGACAATGGCAGCTCCCAATGGCCACTTCGTCCAAATGTATCAGCAGGTCTCTGCTACAGCGGCTTTTCCCTGGACAGCCACAATATCCATCGAGTCACTCAACGTCGACCTTGACATGGGCCAAGCCGTCGGCAAGAGCGTCTTTGTCATTAGGAACTTTTGGGTATCGTCCAAGAAAACCTCGGATTGGGAGCAAAACCTCTGTTTGGGCTTTGAACGCATTGGTATCGACTCAACTGGCCGCATGAGTGGCTTTGTAGCTCTGCATGACTTCAAACTTCGCACATCCATTCAATGGCCAGACCGGGAGCAAATTGTTAGCCTGACGCCCTTGATCCAAAGCTCGCTGTCATTTGATCAGTTGCGCCTCAAGGCATCTTGGGACTACCAAGCCTTCCTTGTGGCCGACATCACGTCTTTGGACTTTCTCATGTACAACAGGCGCGGACCCAACGGCGACCGCCTAGTCGCTATTCTAGATGGTGAGGCTGTTCAAGCTTTCGGAACGCCCTCCTCCGTTGCACAAGGAGCTTCGCTTTATCGTGCTATTCTCAAATTCATCCAGGAACGGAAAGCCAGCTTCGAATTGTCGCTACAGGAAATTGAAAAGTTCACTAAACGCCGTTCCCTCAGCAATGCACTAGCTGTCGCTGTTGCTGCTGCTGCTGCATCCTCCCCGAATCAGGAATCGCCAGCCCACTTGTTGTCAACCCAAGGCACACTGGCAGAAAGCGATGGGGCCATATCAAAGGCGCCCATTTCACTAGATACTGACGTCATAGTCACTCTTAAGGCGGTCAATCTTGGTATTTTCCCTAGCAGCTTCACCGACCACCAAGTCTTCAAAATAGAGGCCCTCAATGCTCATGCCCGCTTCGCCGCAAACCTTGATGAGCAACGTCTGCATTCTCTCCTTGATCTTACACTTGGACAGCTGCGTGTCGGCCTTGCCTCAGTGAACTCTGACCCACCGAAGAATAGTTCCGATTTATCTGTTAAGGAAGTCGTACAGCGTAGTACTGGGGCACGTGGCGGTACCATCCTCAAGGTCCCCCGTGTTCATGCCGCTATGGAAACATGGCAGAGCCCGCAGACCAACAAAATCGACTACATCTTTAGCTCTGCTTTTGAGGGCAAAGTCGAAGTTGGATGGAATTATTCACGCATCAGCTTCATCCGCAGCATGTGGGCCAGCCATATCCAAAGCGTTCAGGATACTTGGGGCAAGACCCTTCCTTTGGCCAACAGCATAAAGGTCACTGGAGTCCCTGATGCCACTACCGCCACCATCACAGCTACTGTGCCGACCAAATCCGAGGCCGGTGAGGCGGAGCAGAAGCGCAAAATCACAGCCGAGGTCAGCGTGCCACAGAGCAAGTACGAGTACCATGCCCTACGTGAACCCATCATCCAAACTCCTCAGTTGAAAGATATGGGCGAGGCTACACCGCCACTAGAGTGGATCGGGCTTCACCGCGACCGCCTCCCCAACCTCACACATCAAATCGTCATCGTGACCTTGCTAGAACTTGCTGGTGAAGTCGAAGATGCATATTCGCGTATTCTAGGGTCCTCTGATAGAGCTTGGACACTAAGATAAGCTATACATACAAGCAATGTTGAAGGTTTCCCTAGGTTTATGTCCTTGTTTTATTTTCTCTTTTTTGTTTACTGCCTCTTAGGGCCATCTCTTATTGCATTGAGTCGAGCTGAGCGACGTTCATTTTACCTTTCCGACATATTAATAATTACACGACTACATATTCTTGTCTTCTGACTTGTTTTGATGGCCATCATAATTCTGCTGTTGCTTTCTTAGGGTATAAGACACGTGCGATTCCCATCCTGTAAAAGACGGACTTGCGCCACAATCTTCAATGGTATTATTATTAGCTGGTGCCACTGTGCATAAGGACTGTTTTATTCCCTGTCAAAATGCACGCGTTCAATGTTTGCATAGAACCCCGCCTTTCACAGTGCAAACACTTTTACACACATGCCTGACGTAACCTGAATAGCAGGGTTTGTGCCCTTTTGGCCACCTGATTAGGAAAGCAGTGCTCTTCTATCTGAAGCAAAGCAAATATTCTACAAAGCGCCAAATATAATACAAGCCCATCTAAGTCTGGTGCACAGCAGCGAAGTGCAAAGAGAAACGCATTTACAAAGGTACAACGAATTTCCTAGCAAAACAGGACGCAAAAAGCACGATGTGCGGCGTACCACGGGCAGGAACTGAAATTTTTTTTCCTTCTTCCTCCTAGGGGAATTTTCCCTGCATTTTTGTGCGGCCACCGCTACAGTGGGTCAGTTGTAGTCTTAGCTCTAACTCAAACCCCACTTTATGCTTCAATCTCTGTCTGTTTATTGGCTGTTCGCTACAACGACAACGGTCATAGTTGAGATGTTTTTGGCCTGGCTGGTGCTTTTTCATTACCTTTTCGACTGTTTGTACAGTAAAGATTGGAGCAAAAGATACGTAGGAATCAAGTCTGCGTATCCACACCAGTTAAAAAAATCTGCGGCCCCTCCTTCCTCTTACAAATGGAGCCCCTCTTCTCCCACCATTCTCCCCTCACCTCACCTCGCCTCCACCCACTGTATCTCTTCTTCTCAGATTCCTCTTCCTTTTCTTTCCTTTTCCTTCTTCTTTTTTAGAGGTGTCGAACCATTGGATTGACCCCTTTCTGATTTGTCGCGAGGTCGATATAAGCTTCATTGTTCTTGAAGAACATCTCAAAATCTGATCACTGTAGGGTCGTAACTAGCCCTACCTTCGTTCAGACCTTTCCACACACCAAAACCCAAAAAAGAGACGGGCAAAACCTCTCAAAAACACCGCCAAAATGGTCAAGTAAGTATCCAAAACCATCACTAACATCGATCTTGGGAGAAATCACATCTGTGGGCAGCACACCTTCCAGGCTTGTCGTCTGCAGCTACTCTAGCTGTCTTGTTGCGAGGGATTTCTCCAACTCACTCAACAATTCTGCTCTTTCCTGAACGCGGTTCAATCGCAACTCAAGAAGGACCAAAAAGAGAACAAAGACTCTTCATCGAATACTGCTACAGCGCACAGCGCTATCTCATGTTTCATTGCCAATTTCAGCCAACTAACGCTAATGCCTTCCCTTCAGCTTCACTGTCGACGAGATTCGGGCCCTTATGGACAAGCCCACCAATGTCCGTAACATGTCCGTCATTGCCCACGTCGATCACGGCAAGTCCACCCTGACCGACTCTCTGCTGGCCAAGGCTGGTATCATTTCTACCGCCAAGGCTGGTCTTACTCGTGCCACCGATACTCGTGCTGATGAGCAGGAACGTGGTATCACTATCAAGTCCACCGCCATCTCCCTGTTCGGTGAGCTGGAGAACCCTGAGGACGTCAAGGACATTGCTGGCCAGAAGACCGACGGCACTGGCTTCTTGATCAACCTGATTGACTCGCCTGGTCACGTTGATTTCTCTTCTGAGGTCACTGCTGCTCTGCGTGTCACTGACGGTGCTCTGGTTGTTGTCGACACCATCGATGGTGTCTGTGTCCAGACTGAGACTGTCCTGCGTCAGGCTCTGGGTGAGCTGATCAAGCCTGTTGTTGTCATCAACAAGGTTGATCGCGCTCTTCTTGAGCTGCAGGTTTCCAAGGAGGATCTGTACCAGACCTTCTCCCGTACTATTGAGTCCGTCAACGTCATCATCTCCACCTACGGCAACAAGGGTCTGGGTGACGTCCAGGTCTACCCTGAGCGCGGTACCGTTGCCTTCGGTTCCGGTCTGCACGGCTGGGCTTTCACCATCCGCCAGTTCGCTGCCCGCTACGCCAAGAAGTTCGGTGTCGACCGTAACAAGATGATGGAGCGTCTCTGGGGTGACAGCTACTTCAACCCCCACACCAAGAAGTGGTCCAAGAACGGTGTCCACGAGGGTAAGCAGCTTGAGCGTGCCTTCAACCAGTTCATCCTGGACCCCATCTTCCGCATCTTCGACTGCGTCAACAAGGCCAAGAAGGAAGAACTCTTCAAGCTTCTTGAAAAGCTTGACCTGAAGCTTACCAACGAGGAGAAGGAGGCCGATGGCAAGCTTCTGCTGAAGGCCGTCATGCGTACTTTCCTGCCCGCCGCAGACTGCCTGCTGGAAATGATGATTCTCCACCTTCCTTCCCCCGTCACTGCCCAGCGCTACCGTGCTGAGGCCCTGTACGAGGGTCCTGCTGACGATGAGGTCGCCGTTGCCATCCGTGACTGCGATCCTAAGGGTCCTCTGATGCTGTACGTCTCCAAGATGGTTCCTACCTCTGACCGTGGTCGCTTCTTTGCTTTCGGTCGTGTCTTCGCTGGTACTGTCCGTTCCGGTCTGAAGGTCCGTATCCAGGGTCCCAACTACGTCCCTGGCAAGAAGGATGACCTGTTTATCAAGGCCATCCAGCGTACCGTTCTGATGATGGGTGGCAGAGTTGAAGCCATTGAAGACATGCCCGCCGGTAACATTGTTGGTCTGGTTGGTATTGATCAGTTCCTGCTGAAGTCTGGTACCATCACCACCTGCGAGACTGCCCACAACATGAAGGTCATGAAGTTCTCCGTCTCTCCCGTCGTGCAGCGCTCCGTCAAAGTCAAGAACGCCCAGGATCTGCCCAAGCTGGTTGAGGGTCTTAAGCGTCTGTCTAAGTCTGACCCTTGTGTCCTGGTCTACACCTCTGAGTCTGGTGAGCACGTCGTTGCTGGTGCCGGTGAACTGCATCTGGAGATTTGCCTGAACGATTTGGAGAACGACCACGCTTGCGTTCCCCTCACCATCTCCGACCCCGTCGTCCAGTACCGTGAGACTGTCTCTGGAAAGTCCAGCATGACTGCCCTGTCCAAGTCCCCCAACAAGCACAACCGTATCTACATGGAGGCTGGTCCCATTGAGGAGGAGCTGGCTGGTGCCATTGAGTCAGGCAAGGTTTCTCCCCGTGAAGATTTCAAGATCCGTGCCCGTCTCATGGCTGATGAGTACGGCTGGGATGTCACCGATGCCCGCAAGATTTGGTCTTTCGGTCCCGACATGACCGGTGCCAACCTGCTGGTTGACCAGACCAAGGCCGTTCAGTACCTAAACGAAATCAAGGATTCCGTTTCTTCTGGTTTCCAATGGGCTACCCGTGAGGGTCCCATTGCTGAGGAGCCTATGCGCGCTATCCGCTTCAACATCATGGATGTTACTCTGCACGCTGATGCTATCCATCGTGGTGCTGGTCAGCTCATGCCTACCACCCGTCGTGTCCTGTACGCCTCGGCTCTGCTGGCTACCCCCGCTCTTATGGAGCCTATCTTCCTGGTTGAGATTCAAGTTCCCGAGAGCGCCATGGGTGGTGTCTACTCTGTCCTGACCCGCCGTCGTGGTCAGGTCGTTCTTGAGGAGCAGCGTCCCGGCACTCCTCTGTTCATCATCAAGGCTTACCTGCCTGTCAACGAGTCCTTTGGCTTCAACGCTGACCTTCGCCAGCAAACCTCTGGTCAGGCCTTCCCCCAGTCAGTGTTTGACCACTGGGACATCCTGCCCGGTGGCTCTGCTCTTGACCCCACCAGCAAGGTTGGTGGCATCGTTGCTGAGCTGCGTAAGCGCAAGGGTCTCAAGGTTGAGGTCCCTGGCTATGAGAACGTGAGTACCACGATTATTTCCTGTATACATTTTAGACAAGTGACTAACTCTAATAATAGTACTACGACCGTCTGTAAACGGCTTCCGACAATGGAGTCGAATGATACCACCGTTATCAGGCTTGCGTGTAATGCAGTGGAAAAGTGGATGAGAATACCGAGGTTGAAAATAAGTAACGGATAATTATTAGCCACCAGGCACAGGCGTGG
This sequence comes from Ceratocystis ficicola, assembly GCA_038407015.1. Classification (NCBI taxonomy): domain Eukaryota; kingdom Fungi; phylum Ascomycota; class Sordariomycetes; order Microascales; family Ceratocystidaceae; genus Ceratocystis; species Ceratocystis ficicola. The sequence goes on from JAZBQP010000021.1 coordinate 76,158, forward strand.
ACACAGTGATGGGATATGTGGCCTGTAGACTAGAATCTTTAACTTCGGCGCTGCAGTTTTTGTTCATATGAATGTCTCCCTTGGCGAATGTGCTGTGATGATTTAATGGATGGTCAACGTACTAATATCTAAGTCTGCCTCAAATTTAGGCTTCAGTTTATCTATACATTCACGGAGAAGTATGTCCATAGAATTTTCTTTCCTCTTTAAACAAAAAAGTATTAAGAAAAGCTTAGAAAAAGCTAAACCCCATGGCCAAGTTGAGGTCATTTACTTTTTTTTTTTTTCCGTGGCGTTTGTTTTTTCACTTCAACAAAGGGGCACAGACTATCTGATGTCACTGAACAAAAAAGGAAACTACCGTCTTTTTTCTTCAGCCATATCAACGAGGCTGTCAACTTTTTTCCATCTGATTTTTCCTTGAGGACGTTGCACATACACCATTGCTTCTCGCACAAACCTATAAATCGAGTCTGAAATAGTAGTAGCATATAAAGAGCATCGTCACAGCTCTCTGTTACTTACTTCAAACTTTTTCTATTCTTTTTTTACATCAATCTCTCTAAACTCACCCTCATCGATTCAGTGAATGCACAGAACAAGTAATCCGAACCGAATAGCGAAGCCACAAAGCCTGCGCTTTCTCTCCTATTGAGCTATGTTGCTCTACGATGAAGCAGATGGTCCTCGGCTCAAAGAATGGATTGTCCAGCGACTTGGCGATACGTATGGCTTTCCTTTCCTCGCGGAGCTTTCATCATTTTCATGGGAGACCTGGAAACATACTTTGCCTACTGCATTGTAGCTTAAAAAGTACTAACAATAGTGAAATACAACAGATCCGATGCAGACCCCGATATTCTCGCGGACTATATCCTTGCGCTTCTAAGACATGAGGGTGATTTAGCTTCTACGCGAGAGCTTTGCGAGAGCGAGCTGAAGGACTTTTTCCAGGACGGTGCGTTTTTGTACATGGCTGACTAACTTGATAGTTAACATCTTGCACGTTGGCACGAATCCATGAATCGACACAACTTGCTAATGTGTAGTAAATACCCAATCTCTAGGAACCGACCAAGCGTCTAATTTCGTTAACGAACTATTCCGAGTCCTCGATTACAAGTCATACTTGCCTGGTGCTCTTCCCCATCCGCCTGTACCCGCCAAGAACTCTTTTGAAGAGTTCCCTTCTGGTGTTCCAACCCAGCCTAAAAACCACAACAAACGCAAAGCAGTAGATGATGATGTTAGCGGTCTTAGTTCTTCCAAAGTGTCGCGTGTTAGTATGGACAACGAGTTTGCGAATCCAAGAACAGCGATGCAGCCCTGGACGGGTGGCTACCCTACTGCAATGCCAGGGCTACCTGCACGGCCACCAACTGCTCCAGGCGTGAATATGGAATCAATAGCCAACATGAACATGAATATAGACCTCAACGCACTCGCAAACATGGCCATGTTCAATCAAAATCTATTGGCCATGTTCACAGGCGTGGGAGGCATCAGCAGCGGGCTGGATAGTGAAACCGGTGGCTTAGCTAAGGGAAGCAAGAAGTCTAAGAAGAAAAAGCGGCGTTGTCGGGACTGGGAGAGAACTGGTTTGTGTTCTAAGGGAGATTCATGCAAGTTTTCTCACGGCGACCCGGATTTACCCTTCCCCATGGTTGACATGTCGGCATTGAGTAAGCTGAAATTATCCAAACGACGTTACGCCAACATAGCCAACTAACAACCATGTTTCTCAGTGAATCTCGCGGCAAATTTTCAGCCGCTGCATGACACGAACCAAAAGGCTGCTTTCAACTCTAAATCACAAGCAGGGTCAGCTAGCGGCAAGCAGAACAAGACTAATCGGATATACGACTTTGAGCCCGGCCGCGTCTTTGTTCGTGATATACCGACAGAGAACTTTGCCGAAGATAGCATTCACGAGTTCTTCAATCAGTTCGGATCAATCACGGACGTTGTATTACAACAGCGCAATAACTCGGCTTTGATCCAATTTGCCGAAGAATCGGAGGCCCTTGCAGCAATTGAGTCTCCCAAGCCCGTCTTCGAAAATCGGTTTGTGACTGTGGTTCCTGCACGCAAGCTGCGTAAAGCAGATGAACCTGCAGAGCCAGAGTTTGATATGGAAGAAATTGTCAAAAAACAGGAGGAAGCGCAACGTGTTTTTGAAGAAAAGAAAAAGTTACGCGATGAACTCCAAAAGCAGTTGAAGGACTTGGAACGCCAGGAAACTACAATTCGCATAGACCAGTTTGAGCTAAAGCGCAAGATTGCTGAGAAGCAGGCATCTCTGGTGAGGAAAAACGGCAGTGGCAGTAACTCTGATTCAGATATGGAGATCCTCAGAGCGCAACTGGCTGCGCTAGAGGATGAGGCCGTTGCACTCGGAATTACTCCGACCAATGGAACGGAGTATGAAAATGGCGGCGATGAAACGGGCTATGAATTCGCCTCGTTCTCTCGTGGTGGCCTAAATGGTGGTAACTTCCGGGGACGAGGTCAAGGCCGGGGAAGAGGAAGAGGAGCATTCAGAGGACGATTCCGCGGTGACATCCATCAGGCTTACAAGGGGGCGACATTGGATAACCGGCCCAAAACAGTTGCTGTCAAAGGCGTCGATTTCACGGTATCAACAAACAGTGAGGCACTAAGACAATATCTAATGGTAAGTGTTCCTGCATTGTTTCCTACCCCCTTGATTCTGATCTTCATCTCATCCTTTACTCATGGTGGGTTGCTATTACATATTGCGAAACAAATGATTGCTTCATTATGATACAAGTTATAAGCGCACAAAAAGCTATAAACTCATTCATACACAATGGCTAACTAACTCTTACCAATGCCACCAAAATAGGCTGTGGGCTTTTTTACCGACATTCAATCAACATCTGAAACCACACACATCATGTTCGATGATCGCAGGACTGCAGAGACGTTCTGGCATGGCTTGGCATACAACCCGATTCCTGGGGTGGCCGGCGAGCTTGAACTCTCGTGGGTATCCAATACGGCAGTAGGACTTCTACTTACAGGCACCGAAGACAACAAAAACGGCAGTATTGGGGATGCGGGTGATGAGGATAACCAAGGCAGCGTAGGAGACTTTCCTCTCAAGCCTGATGCGGGGGTCAGCAATACATTCGCCAAAAAGTATGAGGACGATGATCGTGCAGATATGGACTACGATGTGGCGGATGAAGATGACTGGAACTCAGCTAGATAGCATGTACATAGTATGTACATACACTCACCCATACATACATAGAATTAGTGGTTTGTGGTGAGGGATAGTTTGCATGTAAGACAAAATCGAGCTAGAAGACAGCTTGACTACTAATGCCGTTACGTTAATCCATGAGATTCATGACTACAGCCTGCACATTGGGGTTAATACCGTTCATTCTGAGTATTTTTTCACACAAGTCGAACTACGGGGAAAGCAATTTAGGCTGGCAAGTTAAATTTCGGGGGTTGATTAATGGCATTGCATCCTATCTGTGATGGCAGGGTTGCCTTGTAAATTAAGAAAACAAAGCGTGTGCAAGGCTTGGTCACTCTATCCATGATTTCTTTTTACAATGAATGGAAGAACTTCTTTTTCTGTCTAGAAGGTTTAGATGCTGAGCAGCGTAGTTTGTTGTTTTATTCTTGTGTTTAATTTTAGAAGCTTGAAATATGCAAAGGAAGGCTTCCGACAGGATAAAGTGAGACAGGCGTGAAACAGTAAGTGTTGTCTAGAGTGATGGGTCATTGGACGGATGGGAGAACGAGGTAAGCTATATTGGCGTTGTAGGGGAAATTGACTTAAAGAACCAAGCTATTGGCAGTTTCGCCCCCTTTTTTTTTAACCGATGATGTCAGTTGGAATGATGCAGGCCATCACCAGGGACAACAGACCAACATAGGCTAATAAACCTCATGGTTTACTAGAAGGTAGCCAGTTGAGTTGATTTGAGGACTCGAGGAAGAAAAAGCTCGATAGAGGATGCCAGAAGAATAAAAGAATGAAAAAGGAAGGAAGCCCAGACAAGGAAGGTCGAGGCGGAAGAGGTCAGAGCTCCTTCCTTCTTTCAGGACCACAAGAAAAAATTAAAAAAAGAACATGGAAAACAACGAACGGCACAAGACTTGGCTAAGCTGCGTCGTGGGTGCTAGGGCAAAAAATTTTGTTGGTCGTCTTGTCTACTAGGGAACTAACCTTTTATTGTCCAATTATCGCTATTCTCATGGTCGTTTCGTTCGTGGTTGAGTTGGATGGGAAGACGGTTCTAAAGCAAGAATAGACCCTTGAATTGGACAGCAAGGTCAGGGCAAGCAAGCCCACCCTTTCCTATTCGGGGTGGTTGCCAGGAGCCAAAAAAGAGAGGACCTTGTTCTTTGCAGCAACTGCGATGGTTAGCAAACAAAACAAACCCTGTGTGGATCTTGCGTTGTTGTCTGGGCCCGTTTGTAGTTGTTACGCTGGTTGTGTTTGTATTTGCCATACATGCCTGCCCTTTTTAAGTCCTCTCTCCTGCCTCTAGTAGCTTCCGCACCTTCTTGATCTTCTCTTTTCCCTATTTGTAGCTTCTTCTTCCTGTTGCTCTTGCCCTTCTTGCTTCTTCTGTCCTTTGATATCTCTGTTGCCATCCCCCCTCACGTTTTTCTTTTCTGTGTTTCTCTCTCTTTTCCCTCTTTTTTTTTCCTTTTTTTCATAAACCAGCCCACCAAAAACTTCTCTAGTTTACTTTCTCTCCATCCCCATCCCCATCTCCATCTCCATCGCCATCATCATCTCATCCATCTCATTCTTTACTTTGTCTTGCTCTTCTACTTCTGCTTCTGCTTCTGCTTAGCCAGCCAGCCTTTTCGCTTCCCTCCTTCTATAGTGCCTGCTTTTCCTTTCTTATACCCTTAGACCAATTGTTTCCGGCATTCCATCCCTTTATCTGTGTTTACCATTCCTCTGAAGGCGCCATTTCCGCCTGGCTCATTGTGGTAGCACATATTATACCAACGGCCCATCCTCACTCATTCGTTCACCTTCTTTGTCTTGTTCATAATGTCGACAACTGTGGCTAACAACCAGTCCCGAAACTCGGCCCAGATCTCCGTTCTGTCTAGCCTATGGGACGAGCCAATGGATACCGAGATGGACGTGAGTTTTTGCAGTGACAGCAGCAATAGCAGTGCTTCTTTCTTCGGTAGCCATAAAATCAACACTTTAAACGTCACTGACGGCACCTATGAGGAACCAACGCTCTCAAAAGCCGGCCCCACCTCTATCAAGTCCACATCAACACTTAGTCCAGCCAACAATACTTCTACCTCTGCCACTACTACCACAGCTTCGATCACCACCACCCCTTCTTCTCTCCAGGTCAAAAAACGAACCGAAGATGTCGTCTCAAAAGCCGCCTCGGTCAGAGTTGCTCCTTCGGTTTCTCTGAATGATCAAACATTTAATTCTCCTACTACCAGTATTGAGAACCTCCGCCGTGCCGCCCCCGGCGTTCGCACACGAATTACTAGCCTAGAGAATGAGGTCATGCGCTCAAAGTCTCCTCTTGATAAGCTCAAGGACCAGAGCCGTAGGGGTCAAGTCCGCAAGCTATCACAAGAGTATGAAGCTGCTCGTTCACAATGGGTGCGTCGTGCAGCAACAGACGTACGCCCTAAGGCTGACAAAAAGCCACCTGGACTTCGTCCTCTTGACACTACTTTGAATGTTTGTAGCATCAAGGATGAGTTGCCAAAGTTAGAGCCCGTCAAGGCTGCTACCTTTCCTTGCTCCTTCGCTACTGCCAACGAAGCGGCTCAAAAGTCCAATCAACTATCCCTGGCCACTAGTGTCCCTGCATTCTCTGATGCGTCTCGTGGCGATGCGGTTGTCTCTCCTGTGGCTTCCTCTTGCTACAGCGTGACTGTTCCCGAGACCCAATCTACACTGCTAGAAGCTAGGCGCCAAGTTAGCCTCATGTCCAACATTTCGCAGTATAATATGGGTGCAGCCCTTTATGGCTCGTCTTCTCGGCCTACTTCACGCGACGTTTATTCTAAGGCCTCCGCCTCTGGTCAAATGAATGCCGCTACCGAATCTATTGATGACTCACAATGGATATCTCAGCCAGCTTCCAAGTCTCACCGGGAGGGCGGTCGCATTTCTAGAAGCAGCTCACATTATACCGACGGCGGTGACTTGCACAATTCTATGACCCGTGATTCTGACTACCACAACTCTGGCCGTTATTCGGCTCAGTGGACGGAGCTGACGGAGCTCACCATGCCTCCCACTGAGCTTGATAAAAATGATGATTTCAACCGCCTCTCGCTGACCTTCCCTGAAAATCTGGATATGGCTCATAGCAATACCAGTAATCAGGTTGATTTCAAGACCTACTCAGCTGCGGATCCTGCAGAAGCACCTCCTGCATCACCTAAGAAATCGATCTTCAGGGCCATGTTCAACCGGTCCAAGGCCACAGATTTGGCTTCGTCAACCCACTCTCACTCTCGCCAAAGAAGCTCTACAACTACGGCTACTGCCACTGCCCAGTCGAATCAGGACGGCTATGAGCCCATTGGTGATGCTTATGGCCAACCACGCCACAGCACATCAATGGCCACAATCACGCCTGCTGCACATAACTGTCATAATGCTTATGCAGGAACTGTCGCCGCTTCTGGAGATGTCAATGACGAGAATGTTGCTTTTTCAGACTGTGGGGCTATTTCTAACGTATCTAACATGTTGGGTCCTCGGCGACTTCAGGTCACATCTCTCGAAGGCCAAGCCTCAGAACTTGCTCACCACAACATGGAACCCACCAATGCCTCTTCGGAACAAAGCGTCTATGGCTACATGACCCCTAGTCAAAAGGCATTCCATCTTTTCAAGAAGGTTTCGCAGCCCCGCAAATGGAAGGAGTCTCGGGAGAAGAAGAGGTTCAACGCCGAGAAGACACTTGCTGCTCAGATGAATTTGGCATCAGGCTACACTTTGGCAACAACCCCTACCGCTTCCAATCTTATGGCTCCTTCCACCACTACTTCCCTTGTCCCAACTACCGTCACTATCATTGAAAGCACAAATCAACCTATTGAAGAGGAGAAAAAGAGTCGCAAGACCCTGAGCAAGCTGCATAGCAAGGCCAGCAAGCTTTTTGGGAAGGACTTGAAGAAGAGGCCTAAGAAGCCTGCGTCAGAGTCGACAGACACGGACTTTTCTAATGGACTCCCTGCGATTCCTGTCTCGGAAATTGACGAGCTTGCCTCGTGCTAAAAGGCGAAACCCGGAGGCTTATCCAGGCTGATGAAGTTACTTGGATTAGTAACTTGATTGATTATAATTTGGAATCCCTACATTGAACAGAAGCACACCCTCAGACACTGACCCTCACACTGATCCTCATCTCTCACACTCTTTCAAGTTCCTACAAATTCCTTACACCTCATTGGAGCATATTTCTTTGTCCAGGCAGAACATTTGATAGTTGGCAGTACACAGAACAACATGTATCATGATATTCACTAGCTTTTTTCCCCCATGTTCTTGCACTCGTATTCATTTGCATTCTTCGATGTTGAAAAAAAAAAACTCACTCGCAGTCCATAATACAGCCTTTGAAGAAGTTTGATATGCATGAATCTCTTTTGCTCTGCGTAACGTAGATGTGTGGTAACAAATCAATGACAAGATGCTGGAACCTGTTGTATATAACGACACGGAAAGCCGAGTGTTATCAACCCATGATCCTGCCATATCGACGATTACATGCACTCGCCTAGTCCGACTTTTGATCGGTTGCAGCGGGCCTTTCAGGCTTGTCAAATTTAATTCGTTCGACCAGCTCTTCTTCGTCGATAGCAGGGAAATCGCGCATCTCATCTTCGCAAACAACAACATACCACTGGATGGCGCCCTCAAACTCCATATTATCGCGCAGCTTCTGGAACCAACCTGGGTTTCTGGGTGGAGCAGGCTTAGGAGTGAAGCCAGCTTCAATTGCGGCACGATCAGCAGCTGGGTCATCTTCAAATCCAGAGGCTGGACCATCACCGCCTCCCATTGGGCGATTCTCGGGGGCTAGTTTGTTACACCAGCGCTCATAACGCGCCATTTCATCCGTGACACGGCCGCTCAGATCAATGCGCACGGCATAGTCGGCAACAAAGGCCCAGGGCCGGCTACACAGGGTCTCGGTCGGCACGAGATCAGCACGAGCATCCCACTCCTCGAGCAGGCAAATGGCGGCCCAGTCGTTGTTGCGCAGCACAGGGTCGTCAGGGTCGGTATGCACAACGCGCGCCTTGGCTTCTTCCAACGGAGATGGCGGCGGCGGCATAGCCGGCGGCTTGACACCCGGCGGCAAAAATATCGTCTCGGAACCGGGCGGGAGCACGATTTTGGGCACAATCGGCGGCTGTTCCAGCCGTGATGGCGGCGGGAGCGGCTCTTCGTCGTCGCTTAGGAGGCCACAATTGGCACTGACGCTTTTGCTCAGGAGCTCGCCAGTCTTGTAGACGTTGGGTGGCGCAACTGGTGTACTGGGACTGTTGACGGTACTGCCATCGGGGGTAGGGACAGCGACAGCGGTAGTAGTGCTGTTGCTACTTCCGCCGCCACTGCTGCTGCCACTTCCCCCGCCTTTAAGAATAGAAAGTTTGTTGAGGAAACGAGCGCGGCTTCGCTTCTTTTGCAAGCGTGGCTGAGGGTCGCTGCTAGTGGCGGCTGCGCCAGCAGTACCGGAGGCTGCCATTGGGGTGGTGGGGGTGGTGGGTGATGTGGCTGAAGCTATGGCTATGGCGGCAGATGTGGCGGGGACCAGGTCTTCGGCAAAAGGGAGAAAGTCAAAGAGCTCGTAAAGTCTGTAAATCATGGCATGGCTCGAGCCCGAGCGGATCACCCAGTCGGGGGCGGCATTCTCAATGTCCTGGAATTGGGTAAAAACACGGACATTGTTGCGGTACCAGCGGAAGCCGTGGCACAGGTATGTGGGCATTGCTGAAGGAGACTCAGATAGAGATAGAAGGATGGGCTTAGTAGCTAGGAAGTGAAGGGGAGAGACGAAACAAGAAAAAAATGTGATAAAAAGGGAGCAAGTCAACACCGAGATTTCTGTCTCCCAATATATATCTTGCCCAACTAAACCCAAGTCCGGAAAATGACGGTAGGCAGGGGAGGGACAAGGCCTGGTGCGAGAAAGATAGGGAGGAGCCTAGCAAGACAAGCCTCATGAGAGTAAAATAAAAAGAAAAAGAAAATATTTACACCTCTGCTGGGCAAAACTATTTAAATTCCTTTTCCAGCCCAGCCAGGTTCAGCTGAGCCCAACAAGCCTGGCCAATCTGGCGTGGATGGTCTGGCTGCCCGCAGATCTGCATACAAGCGTTGTCTTCACATCTTGTTAGGGTTTGCACTAAGCTGAGTGATCAAAAGTCACACAGCGTGCAGCAGACCGCTGCATGTCTCAGGTCTGTTGATGGGAAAACAACATTATTGTTGTAGGTGTTCGGTGATTACAAAAGAAAAAAACGTCTACCGGCTAAATAGATGGACAATTAAAAGCAACAAAAGCACATCTTATTTATTTCTCTGTACACGTACCAACTACGCATGTTTCTGCCTCAAACGTTAACCCTAATTAAATGCTGTCATACCTTGTTTTTTCATTCGTTCATGGGAGCTCCAAATCAAAGTTTATGCCGTCAAGTAGATCGTTGAAGTCGCTCTCCGTCATCATTTGATCAATTTGGATCTCAGAGACCTGCTGCTGTTCTTGAGGCCGTTGCTCTAGCCTTTGGGTCTGCTTTTCCTTTGGCTGGTGCTGTTGCCCGTTTTTGTCGTTTACGCTTGCCAGACGCTCCGTGACGGTCTTCTTGAACTGTTCCAGAAGTACCTCATCGTCTGCTGCTGTGACCTGTGTGCTTAGAATCCGGCGGGCTTGCTCCTTCAGTTCCATATCAGTCGGGAAAGCCGCCCCAGAAGCCATAGTGCGGCTCACAAAATCAATTAGTCCAGATTCAAGTTCACGTGAACAGAACACCACGGCCGGTCGTGGATAGCGCTCTTCTAGGTCTTCTAGGTATTTGCTGGCCACGCCGCCTTCAGTGCCAAATATCTTGCCACGCACATTGACGTCAATGACTTTCTGTGAAGATACATGCTCGGTGAAGCCGTTTTTTGGGTATGCAAACGGAGGTGCAAAGCCAGAGCCGCCCTGTGAAACGTTCCACTCATTGCCTCGTGAAAACCCCGGCCCGCCATCATTGAGAAGACCGGAGCATCGCTTGAACCGGCGTAGCCACTCCAGGTTATCGGCTGCTGTCTGATTCCACGGGTCGTCGCTATAGAAGAGAAAAGTCCCGGTTAGTTGGTGTGCATGATATGAGATATTCCTCTCTTCATTGCTTGACTTACTCATCATATACAACCCACCGTGCTTGGTGCTGCAGTTCTTCATCAGTGGGTACATGTTTGTTTGGGTTGTTATTAGACATGCACATGGTCACATAACGAGACAATTCACGCTCTAATCGGCGGAAGCAGTTGGAATCGTTGAGAAAAGTTCCAATTCTAACACGAAGTTGCTTGGAGTTGATGCCGACCGACTCAGGGTTGGAAAACTGGTTTTCGAATTCACTGCTCCTGTTAATGCTAGCATTGTCCGGGCTGTGCACTATGAGAGAGCTTGGTGCTGGGGCCCGCGGGATTTCTGTACTACTCGAAGCAGCCTGGTCCAGGGACCTTGAGGTTGGAGCTTGACACACGGTGTTTGGGGAGGAATTGGCAGGGTGTCGTTCTCTGAAGGCAGTCAACCATTCAGCGCTGTCGGCTGCGGTCTGGTTCCAGCCATCGTCAAACTCGTAAATAATGATACGGGCTCGGCGTTGTAGATCTAAGTTAGTAGGCTCTATGCCTTCGCGCCGTTGGTGCTCTAGATAATCACCAAGCTCTCGCTCTAGCCGGCTGTAGCTATGAATAGTTGAGTCAATAGTTGCAGGATCTGTAGACCGATACCATTCATCACCCATTTCCTCGCTGCGAGGAAGATGAGCCCTTTGTCGGAACCTAGCCAGCCATTTTGTCGATGATTTAATAAGGCGCAATAGGAAATTGGCGATAGCTTCGCACGGATGGGTGGCGACCTCTTCGACTTGTCCAACGATGCGACATGCCTCTTCTTGAAGCTCCGAGTCCACGGGAGTCATACCAATTAATTGTCGAGTCACAACGTAATCCTGCAGAGCATGCTCCAATGGACATGCCTCGAACAAATTGTCTTTGCCATTAATCTTTAAAATAGCCAGCCTGTTTTCGGCCTGTGTTCGCAGAGGACCGAATTTGGCTTGACGGTAGATGGCTTCATCATCCATGAGGACATCTCGAAGCCAAGATGCCATGGATGAAATTCCCTGAAGAGATAGAACTTCAGAGGCGAAGATAATTCGGCACGCTTCGACCCGAAGCTGACTGTCAGTTGGAAAATCATGGTCGCTTTCGAAGCGGTTTGCCATGTAGTAGACTAGCTCGTCTTTGATAAGTTCGTAGGCGTTCCTGGGCGATTCGGGAGGAGCTTGTTCAGCAGACATGGGATATGGCGAGTTGCGTTCAGTTTCAATGAGATCTAGAATAAAGGGTATCAAAAGTTAGCAACGGGCATCACAGCCACACTTTTAAGGCAAGGCGGACATGTGTTCGCGCCTGTAGGGTAGACATACAAGGAGGGATCGAATTCTCCACAAGATCTAGAATATGGCGTTCAAAGCCCCAATCACCCTTCCATTCAGACATTGATGCACCGCTTTTGAAGTGCTCCGAAAGATGCTCAATTCGAATCGCCCATGTCTTCATTACAATACCACAGAACCCACACCGCGACTGAATGGTGGGTGCTGATATTTTCCAGTCTTTCATGGACCAGTCCACAAAGCGCACGTTGTGAACCAAACGAAGATGCTGGTTGAGATGGTCTTTCCGGTAAAAGGTGCGTTCAGGAAGAGTCTTCTCTAGACATGAGCTACAGTTATGCGTCTCTAAGTGGACTTCGCTGGGATTGGCCTCGCCACAGAACACGCAGGACATGGTTTGACTGGTGGGGTTGATGGCAGCAGTACCGTTAGGCGAGCAAACCCAGCGCTCAAGAGACAGATGAAGCGATTTCTCATGTCTTTGCCAGTCATGCTTAGTTTTGAAGGTTTCAGGGCAAAAGGTGCACTGGTATGTGCGAAGAGGATTGTGAAGCGACTTCTTCTCTACGATAAGCCCTCCAGCTCTCCGTCTGCGCCGACGCCGGCCCCGAGCCATGGACGAAAACGAGCCAATAGACCCCCGAGATGCGTGAGATATGGCTGAAGCGAACGAGCCACCCGAAGAGCGAGATGTACCAACACTGCTAGCAGAAGAGCCATGCAGAGAGCGGCTGGAGCCATCGTCCGTATAGTTGTGGTAGCTGCTCGCGCCAGTGGAGGAGGCTGCGGAAGAGGCCGTTACGGCTCGTGCGATAGCAATAGCCGAGGCGGGTTCGTGTTCAGGCGGAGAGTTGGCCCATCGCTGCAGTGGATTCATGTTTTCCGTGCCAGGAGTGTTTCGACGAGGAGCATCAAGGGAAAATGTTTGTGGATGGGGGGAAGTCGAACGAACGGCTATCTGAACTTTACCACGTCGCCGGGCATTAGCCAGCCAGTTTGTGATCTGGGTTTTGTTTAGGCCAGTTTGGCGTTGGAGCATGTCCTTTTCTTCATCACTGGGGTACGGGTGCCGTGAATGCGACGATAGCCACTGCCGTAAAACACGCACACTAGCCCGTGAAAAGCGAGTGCTAGTTTTGGCGGAAGATCTGGCATCGGCCTTTTGGTCTTGCTGGGGCTGCCCAAGCTGGCTGAAAGGCCGGGGCTGAGTCAAGGGGCTATCGTAGGTAGGTTGGCTAGACGCTTGAAGAGGTGTAAGGAAGGACTCTGTGAGGTTTTGAGCTATGGCTGTACTTGGCTGGCTGTCAATAATCGGTAGTGAGTTGTATGAGGAAGTCTCTAGGCCGGAAGCCGTACGGAATTCATTTCCAAAGCTGCACATGCCCCCAAGAGCCACGCAGCTTGTGCAAAGGCCTTTGCATTGACCCTCCTTGATCAACCTGCAGAGAAAGCTGCCATCAAGACACTCGAGGCAGGGAATTGGGGCGTTTATGAGCCAGTCAGCAGAGAACAAGCCGGCGCCAGGGTCCAAAGGCTGGGGAACTGATGTAACAATGTTGTTACTGGGGGAAGTCTGAGGGCCTGCAGGGTCGAGACCCTCGTGAGCATTGAGTGCGAGATCTAGGGCAAAGGATACATGGTCTTGAAGGTCCTGGGCTGTAATTTCCATGAGCTCAGCTGATGATGCTGAGAGACTCGGGATATTCGGCACGTCAGAGTCAGGTGGTGGCACTGAAACGTCCCAATTGAGGAATTCGTCCATGATAGGGCGTGGAAAGGGGTAAGGGAAATGCAATGACAATTGAAGGGCGTGGCATGCAACAGGCAAGGGAATAGAAGAAGTCCAAACGAAGTCAATGTGCTGAGGAGATGCTGGAGCTGGGAGAAATTTTTGCAGGTTAAAGAGGCAAGAGCTTGAGCATAAAAGGCCAAGCTATTTCCTTTTTGCTTCCCTGGGGTTACCTTCCGTTTAGATACAAGAGACAAGAGTGGTAAGAGACGCAAGCGAGTCAAAGCGGCTGAACTTTGCAGTTGCCTTGCTTCAAGGCGGCTTGGGAAGGCAGTGGCGGCCGTTCCTTCCGGAGAGGTTTCCGCTGATTCCTCTTTTGCCTCTACAGTTCTAGATTTTCTTTTGCTAAATTCGCTTCTTTTTTTTATTTTTTTATTTTCTCATTGGTCCCTGCCTGCGCTTGTGCCGAGCCGGACCATCGTTGACTTAGATAACGCAACCCGGGCAAAAAGGATGTTAGAGCTAGCAATAATGACTCGCGACCATACAGCGCTACATTGGTCCTTAAACCGTTCCGGTTCGCTCCCAGGTACTTGTTTACTTGGCCTCTGCTACGGCAACTAGACAAAAACCGGAGGAGCATACCTTGTCACCCTTTTATCCATATTTTAAGACTGTATTTTCTAGGCCCGTGTCTAGTAGTTACCAAGCTGTCTGTAGAGAAACCAAGGTAGCGGTATTAATTAATGTAGACAATGTACTTGTTGCATACATGATGCGTGGACATGGAATTTCATGGACATGGCGACTGACGACTGCGACTACGGACGTAGATTATGCTTCTTTTCCTTTTTTTTCTTACGTACAGCCGCTACCTGTACTGCAACCTTTATTTTCCCTAAACACAAAGACTCACCACAAGACTCATTCACCTCCATAACGGTACACTTTGACTCCGAGCCGAAGATCGCATGCAGTCAATCAGTTAACATTGGACCAAAAGAACACTACACACAAGCCTCCAGCCTGCAGATCGGCCGTGTCAATCCTACGCCCTTCACTTGACAACCAAGCCCTGTCGCTTTTGTTCTTTCCTCGTTGGCTGGGGTCTGGTGGAGCCTTTGTCTTTATGCTTTTTCCTCGTTGTAAAATAGCGGGATAAATCGTATAACTTGTCCTGTAGATAAGAGCATTAAAGAAAAGCCCGGAAGACAATAGAATGCTATGGCCTGCCCCGGCCGCACTTTTGAGAATCACACGCAATGTTGAGAACGAAAATGGTGTCGTCTTTCCAGCTGAAGATGCAGTATCAGATTCCCAGCGTTCCATGTCCGTTGGTGAGGCGAAAGCTTAACCCTAACCCCCTGACTACGCGCTTAGGCCGCCTTCCCCACAGTTTATGCTTTGAAGCTTTGTAAGACAGCTACTTTCAAGATGCGTCATGATACCCAAGGCAGTTTGCGTGCTAGTAGTAGAGGAAGTCTAGGCAAGACTGTCGCTGAAAGCGCTGCGATAACGTCTTTGCGTGTCACTGGAAAAGTTGCCATTTTCATCGCAATGTTGTTTACTCGGGGAGAGATGAAATCGACAAGTTGTCGGAGATATGGGATGATTCACCCACCGTCGTATAAAAAATCGTGACGGGGCACATAATACGGCAGCGACATCTTGTCAAGGCCTTGTAGAGTTGATACCGGGGCTAAAGTCTCGACTACGACAGTATTACGCCTAAGTTTAGGGAAAGTCTCGGGCTATTACAACACACGCTGTATACTAGCGGCATCACACCAACTCACGACTGCGCCTACAATGGACCGCACATACCCTTTCACAAGCGTCCAGGACTATAGCATCCAGAGCGACGTCGACGGCGTCCTCCTTACTGCTCGTCTTTACCAACCAACCACAACGATCTTTGGCCCTCCAGGAGAAACACCAACCGCCGTGTTTTTGCACTCATGGCTGATGACCTCTGAAATGTGGCTGGACATTGTGATTAAGCTGACTGCCCAAGGCTCCCAGTGCCTTACCATCGATCGAAGGGGCTATGGGCCGAGCCAATGGACTAACCCCTCGAGACCCATTGCAACAAACATTGGTGTTTTTACCCAGGACCTTGTATCTGTGATGCGAAGATTGAATCTTGCTTGGTACGTCATTGTTGGCTCCGGGATCGGATGCAACGAAAGCCTAACCGCTCTCACGCGATACCCAGAGAGCTTCAGCAACTGCCGCGGTCTTGTATGGATTGCCCCTCTGCTTCCATTCCCCCAGCAAGGCCCAGAGTCTCCCGGAACACCTCCCCGTGTTGTTTGGGATACAATGTGCCAAGGCTTGGCGCGCTGGAACCCTTCGCGAGCTCAATATATGTGGAACATATTCTGCGAGATAGCTCAGCAAGAAGGCCAAATAAACAGCACTAATGATATTGTGGAGTGGCAAAGACATCTGATGAGAGCGGTGCCCGATGCCATCACTGATACACTTCCGGCCTTCCTAGACGAGGTTGGTTACAATGACCAGCTAGTGCTGCTGGATCGAGATCCGGCCTTCAAGCACATGAGAGTCGTGCTGATCCACGGCGCCAACGACAGAGGAAATCCAGAATCGGCAACGACGGCGCGCATAGCAAGAAGAGTGTCGAGATCAATGCGAGTGGTGCTTCCTAACACCGGACCAGGTAAGCTCTGATTTCCGGTCAACAAGGTTATCTAGCAGGCAGAATAGCTAACAAGTGAGATGACTGCGTGCAGCTATCCACAAGACAAATGCAGTTGCCATTGTGCGTCTGATCTGGAAGGCTCAGTTTGGTTTGTAGGGAGGAGGCGAGGCATGAGTTTTATTCATCACCTAAGCCCGCGTGGAGGCGTTGATTGTGGTGATGCGAGAAAGCTGAAAGAGTGGAGCACGTGCATGTATTAAAGAAAGAGAAGATTTGTATGTAATCTTGCCCATTGTTGCAAAAGATGGTCCAAGTTCATTAACGCTGTGGGTTGGGTGGCCTATTGAATGGCACATGTGAGTATTCTCGTGAAGATGCACAGATGTGGGACTGCCGCCACATCCTTGCGAACGCCACATTATGTGGCTGGAGGGTCCGGCCCGATCCACAGTGGTGGGGGTGGTCCTCCAAAATCGGAAGCGGGGTAAATTTGAGGTTGATTTCTAGCACATGGATGAAAATGGGCAAACAGTCATAACATAACAGTCATGATTGGAGTCATAAAATAGAGTCATCTTACCAACCCCTGCAGAAAGCTGATAAGCAGTGACTAGTGACTGTATCGTGACAGGAGATAGGGACGGCGTTATATTTCGCTATTTACTATAGTGCTCTTTGTTGACCTGCTAGCGTGTCGTCGGCCAGGTGGCACTGACGTAACTGCGTAACTTTTTTTCTACTGATTCTCCAAGCCAAGACCAACAACACACTCACGGTCTAGAGTTTCCGAGTCCCAGAACGCCGTTGCTCAAGGCATGTTCCTCATTTCTCTGTCATGGTTGCAATGCAGCTGTGCGACAATGGCCCATCACCGCTGATTGAGAATGTGGCGGTGGTGTTGAAGCCAGCAGCTTGCTGTACTTGACGTACTTGGATGCGTTGTACTGGTGCGTACCCCCACATAAGTTGTGCGTTGTGAGCTTGTGCACACACACATGTGTACAGCAGATATCCATGCAGAGACAAGGCCTGGTCTTTGGTCAGGCTTTACAAGTACCACGATAATTGGCTACCGATTTTTGACTTCATCAAAGTTGGCAGTTTTCTCCCAATCTAATCGTGGTTTCAATGGCTGACAATGGTACTGTACTTGCACTAATGCAGGAGTTGGCCATGTTGAAAGCTGGATAGCGAGTGACTTGAATTTGTGGCTAGCCTCTAAGGCACACACTATGTACTCATTCCCATGGTAGGCCCTGCACTCTGTACAGTAGTTGCTTGTGCTTAGTTGTGGAACTTTCTTATTCCTAGTCTTGCCAATGCTCCAAGGAAATGTTAGGAACTTGCTGCCTTCCCGCTAGCTGCGTTCCTTCCGCATGTAAAGATTGAGGTTTCTCTTGGGATTTTTTTTTTCTTTAGCTTCTTGGATTCCCCTTTGGTTTTTTTCTTCCCTTTTCTTCTTGTATTTCCCACCTTTCTGCTCACAATTCATTGGTTTCTTTGGCTGGTCGCCAGTTGTCAAGGGCAAGGTAAAGGGCAAAAAAATAAAATAGGTAAGACGCAAAAGCACACGATGCTCGAACTACTCAGACACCGCTCTTGTTAATCATCGCAAGCCCACTCCGTTGTCGGCTATGAACTGGCTACTCTCCTTTCCACTACTCTGGCCTAGTTCCAATTGAAAAACTCATGCTAACGCTCTGTTTGCTCAGATTAGAAGTTCGGAACGAGTAGTAACAGAGGTTGACTCTTGTATATTTTATAATCTTTGCCACCCTGGCTTTCTCTATACATTTCTCTCCTTAACCTGTTTTCCCCCCAATTCTCTCCTGTACAACAGTCACGATGCATATCAGTGACAAGATCGCAAACGCCAAACGGGCCGGCGAGCCGTCGTTCTCATTCGAGTACTTTCCTCCAAAAACTGCCCAAGGTGTTCAGAACCTGTACGATCGAATCGAACGCATGAATGAATTGGGTCCCCAGTTCATTGACATCACTTGGGGGGCTGGTGGCCGCATTGCGGAGCTGACATGTGAGATGGTCCAGCAGGCTCAGACCATCTACGGCATTGAGACATGCATGCACTTGACATGTACTGACATGGGAAATGCTAAGATTGATAATGCACTATCCGGAGCCTACAAGGCCGGATGTTCCAACATCTTGGCTCTGAGGGGCGATCCTCCTAGAGAAAAGGAGAAGTGGGAACCCACTGATGATCAATTTCACTACGCCAAAGACCTGGTATCGTACATCCGCCAAAAGTATGGCAACCATTTTTGCATTGGTGTTGCAGGCTACCCGGAAGGCTGTGATGACAACAAAGATGAGGACTCTCTACTTGACCACCTAAAACAAAAAGTCGATGCCGGCGCCTCGTTCATTGTCACCCAGATGTTCTACGACGTCGACAACTTCTTGCGCTGGGTCCGCCGCGTGCGCGAGGTAGGCATTACTGTTCCTATTCTTCCTGGCATCATGCCTATTGCTACTTATGCCAGCTTTCTGCGCAGAGCCAAGCACATGAACTGCACAATCCCCGCCGACTGGCTAAATGTTATCGAGCCCGTCAAGAATGATGATGTGGCTGTGAGAGAACGAGGTCGCAAGCTTGTGACGGAAATGTGCCGCAAAATCCTAGCTTCTGGTCTGATCCACCACCTGCATTTCTACACCATGAACTTGGCTCAGTCTACTCGTATGATCATTGAAGAGCTCAATTGGTTGCCTTCGGCCGAGCGTCCCATCAAGCAAGCTCTGCCCTGGAAGCAATCTTTGGGCCTAGGCCGTCGCGACGAGGATGTCCGTCCCATCTTTTGGCGGAACCGAAACAAGTCTTACATTCTGCGAACCCAAGATTGGGACGAGTTCCCTAATGGACGCTGGGGAGATTCTCGCTCTCCTGCTTTTGGAGAGCTTGACGCCTATGGCATTGGTCTGGCCGGGACTAGCGAGCAAAATCGGGCCAAGTACGGAACGCCAGAGTCAGTACGTGACATTGCCGAGTTATTTGTACGCTACCTGAAGAAGGATCTGGAGTCGCTGCCCTGGAGTGAATCTGCTCTCACTGGGGAGACCAGTATCATCAGCAACAAGCTGATTGATCTTAACAGCCGCGGCTTGATCACCATAAACTCACAACCCGCTGTCAGCGGAGTCAAGTCCTCTGATCCTGTACATGGCTGGGGTCCCAAGGGCGGCTATGTGTACCAAAAAGCGTATCTAGAGCTTTTGGTACACCCTGACGTCTACCCTGAGTTGATAAAGCGTATCGAGAGCAACCCAGACATGACTTACTATGGAGTGACCAAGACGGGCGAACTGAAAACCAATGCGCCTTCTGATGGACCCAATGCAGTTACATGGGGTGTGTTCCCCGGAAAAGAGATTGTCCAACCCACAATTGTTGAGAGCATCAGCTTCTTGGCTTGGAAGGACGAAGCCTTCCGTCTAGGCGAGGACTGGGCTCGCTGCTACGAGGCGGGTAGCCCCAGTCGCCAGCTGATTGAAAACATCATCAATAACTGGCACTTGATCAACATTGGTAAGTACTGTCTAGATTATGTAGTTGACTCCGACTGAATGACATTTACTAATGTTCTGTGCAGTGAACAACGACTTCCATCAGAATGATTCCATATTCGCCTTGTTCAGTGGCCTGGTGGTTCCTGGGGTCAACGACATAGTGCCCAGCTCTGCTCCCCACTCTCCCACTCTAGCGCAGGACGCCGGCAGTATCAAGGGGCCGACAGAGATTGCGGTTAACGGAACGCAGTAAACTCTGACGTCAAAACTGCCGTGACATGTTCAGCCCCGCAAGTCGATTCTCAACCTCTATGCAAAGCATCACGAGCCGGCGCAAAATAGATGGGAAACGACGGCGTTCCTAAATAAAAAAGAGTCTTCATACCTCATATTCTTTTGTCCTACACATATGATGGACAGAAATCTTAATTCAACATGATGCTACAGAATCTGCATGAGCTGTATCTTGGAAAAAAACGGTTGGGTAACAGTTTATGCTGCTGGCTTCTCCAACAAAGCCCAGATGTTGCTTTAATCCCAAGACAGTTCGCTGTATGCACCACCCTATACTCAACGACCTTATGGCTATTCAACCCAGCTTTCCATTTTTACTTTCCTTGTTTTTGCTTCTATTTTCTTTTTCATTACTGGAGTTATACTGTATCTCCATGATTGCCTCAACGACCTCCTGCATATTCAACCCCATTCAACCATGTGCCTTTGTCTTTCTGTTTCTTTTGAGCGTCAGGGAGGTCGGAAGATCACCGTATATTCCATGATATATTACGATTCTTTTCGTTTTCTATTTTCTATTTCATCACAGCTTGTTCTCCGAGGGGTAAGGGGGGAGGGGGTGCAAAATGGACAGAAGGGAAACAAGGGCGACGAGCGGAGAAGTCAACCCTCCGCAAGTACCAATCAAAAATTACGTTCACATCTTTGAATCTTTTCAACAAAAAAGGATACCCAAAAGCGGCCTGTTTCCTAGATACTTACTTGATGCGCTCCAGGCAGGGAGGGGGGAGTGAAGAATGTTATAGATCTGAATTCTACGAATACTTGGTAGGCTAAACGATGCCTCCATTTCTTGCACTATCGAAGCTTTCCAGATGCGTTTTCCATGTTCAAGACCCTGAAAGGGTTGTCTTGTTTCTAGAGGCAGGAGAGTGGTTGCGAGGGAACGAGCTCGGCTAGGTGTCTCACAGCCAACACAGCACTAGGTCAGGATAGCTAGCTCATTAACACAGTGGTAACAGTGACTAGGGGGCCTCTGCTTTTCAGTATTTCTATGATTGGGAAGTGCTAGGAAATCAAGACACATACTGCGCTGCAATACAGCCCCTCCTTGACCTAGGCTCAAGACAAGGCGACAAAGAACAGACTGCGATGAAGCATGTTGGAGCCGTGGGGGCGCCTGTGTCATTCTTGCCCGTGTTTTTCCTTCTCAATCTACTAAGAGGGGCCAAAACGAAAGCAAAGGAGACTCGGTGGTCAAGGCTTTTTGCCTTTAGCTTGGACGGGATAGTCTAGTCTGTCTTCTTGGTATGTGCTTTTATGTTCGCTCGGCGTCATATGTGTACATGCCTGACAAGGAAATTATGAAAAGCGGGCTTGCTCGCTTTTATGCATGACCAAATTATTTACCAACTACCGCTCTATACTCTTGCACTACGGCACGGCCGCTTGCAGCCAGACAAAGGGTCTTGGTACTCTATCAGTATCAGGGCCCAATGCCCCTGGGAACAATGAGTTAAGTGTATACTTGTGCATCGTACCTGATTGACTACACTCGCTGCACGCACAATGTGCTTCTCGGACGAAGGACGTCAGCCACCGCAAAAATCCTGATACCTGTGACTGTGACTTGTGTGCCCAGCCTGGCCTCATAATAATCATCCCATTTGTCTCCTCGCCTGCGCATTGTGTGCACAAAAAGTAGCAAGAGGGGCTGGGCGATCAAGTTGCCATGGCAGTTGCTGCAACTAGAAAAGACAGAAAGTGGGCTCAGTCCGAGTTGCCATAGTCACCCTGTTTTCCCTGGCAATTGCCCTGCTTCCTGACACGCCCAGACGTGTTTGCACCCTAAATCCCTGTCCAACCCCTCGTCCTTTTTAACTCTTTCGAGAAGGAGGGTGGGCGGGGTGAACAGAACGCGTTGAGGGCTCAGTGTCGCCCACTAAAAGACCAAAAGAGTTAAAGTTATAGAGGGGGTTACCACAGAGAAACGCGTCTGCTTGAGGTCTGACGCGAGCCTTTCTCAGGGGAGAGGGCGCTGAATGTCAGCACACTCTAGGGCCCTAGCTGCCCATGAGCCCAGTAAACTCCACTAGAGCGACGGCGCAAAACGCGCATGTGAAAAAAGCCAGAGTTCTTCAGTCGGTGCCCTTCAGCTTCGGTCGCGCTTCTTCTCGTCATTCCTTTTCCTCATTTCCTCTTCTCTTTTCTGTTCGGTGGTGAGACCAGCTGTGCTTCTTCTTCTTCTTTTGTTTCGTTGTCTTCGCTTCTAACTGCTCTCTGGGCCCGGTCTTATTCGACATAGTGTGCAGCATCATCACATTACATCTTCAACGCCCTTCTCTATTCGCCTTCATCGTCTTGCATTCCGTCCTACCCACCAACATCATTCCAAGCACATCTTCACTGGCATTCCGCAGACATTGCTTCAATTGCCTCCTTTCTTTGTCTGCCTGCTTGCTATTCCATCTCGACTGGCACTCCGCCCTAACATTGGCTCCGTCTACTTTGTTCCTGTGGTTGATGTCGAGTGTCTCCAGCGCACAACATCGTTGACCCTCAATATTGCACTCTTTTTCAGCGTTGTGTTAGCTGATATTCCTCCATCTACCCACAGCCGCTTCGTTTCCCTCTGTAACTCGACTTGGCAAAGTTCACTTGAAAAATCCAAATACTCCCCTTCCTTTCCTCCCTCCCTTGTTGGTGGCTCCGGATACTCGCTACTTGCCGCACTTGTCCGCTTCAGGCAAACTCAGAGTCGCCTTGATCTAACGCTGCCCTTGTATTGTTTTGCGAGCCTCTCTCAACAACTCACATCGCCATGGTCCTGCAGTCAGTGGAAAGGTCGCCTCACCTCAACCGGCCCTCTGCTCTCAGAACTAATCTTTTCCCCCACAACCCTCGCTCAAACGCCCTCAGTATCGCTCCCAAGTCGTCTCCAGCATCTGATATGTCGTCCCCAGATCCTTTCTGCAGAACCCCCACCACCAAAGTCCGCAAATCAACTTTCCCCAACATGTCTAGTAGCCACGACACAGCTGTTGGCCTCGGTATTTGCTCCGCTAATAACACTCTATCGGCCAGCAGAAAAAGGAGTGCTCCCTCATTGCTACCGCCTTTCGAACCTCTCTCTTCGCCTCCTCGTCTGCCCCGTCCTACTAAACGCCAAAACAGAGGAGGATATGACTACCCTACTCCTGCAGCCACTTCCAGCACCGGCATTTTGTCCTCATCGCCACCCGGTCTCAATGCTGCTCACCTGAGCCGCGCTCTGTCTCGCATTCAACAATCTAGAGCTTCGGTGGCAGCTTTTACGCCCACTAGCGACAGCGCCTCTGTCCCGGACCGCGCTCCCCTATGCGATGTGCCCTCAGTTGAGCTTCCTGAGAACGGCGATGTCGTGCGAATGGGCCGAAGCAGTATTTCTTCACACTTCCAGTTATCAGCAAACCGCTTGATCTCACGTGTGCATATCGAAGCAAGATACATAACTGCCAGTACGCCTCTCGAACCTAATCGTGTGGAGATTCTCTGCAAGGGCTGGAACGATGTCAATGTACACTGCCCTGGTCGGACATACACACTCCATCGCGGTGACTCCTTTACTTCGGAGGAAGAGTCTACCCAAATTTTGCTTGATGTTCAGGACGCTCGTGTCATTGTCCTTTGGCCCAAACGAGAGTCTTCCTCTACCCTATCGGACTGGGAATCCTCGCCATCGCCACCCGCTCATAGACAGCAAGCCGACTCACTTGTTGCCTCTGATATGCCGGAGCTAGCTAGCAGCCCATTCCGTGCTGTTGCTCGCCTTCGTAGCCCTGTTTCGCCTTCGCCTACTACGGCCCATGTTTCCAGCTCCAAGCTCCAAGCTCTGCTTCCCGAGTCTAGATGCAGCCCGAGCCCTGAAGATGGAACCTCAGTTCAGATCTACGAGGATGACCCAGATCTGCCTTCTCGCTCTCGCTCTCTTGCTAGTTCTTTGCGTGGTACGGTCGACCCCGACACCACAATGGCAACTGTCGTCGACTCATTTTCGTCCGATCTAAGTGATCCTGAGGACGATGACTTTGCCACCCATTCTTTCGACCACTTTGAAGTAAAGATTAGCAGCAGCTGTTCTCCTGACATCTCAGTTGGCAGCCCTAGAAGCGATGAGGCCAAGCTTGGCCCTATCTTGGACAAGCCTAGCCCTGAATCTGGGTCCTCTGTCCTCGCTCCCTGCACCCTATATGCACCCGTGCAAACTCCCGTGGTTAATACTGCCCACACTCTGCCCTCTATTCTCGCCCTCGAGGACCTTTCTACAGTCACCTATCCGACTGAGCCCCATCAATCCCCGACCCTATCACCATCCCCCGACACTGAAGAACCTGTGCCCCGCGCTGAGGAAATTGCTCATCATGCCATCAACCAACTGGCATTTTCCCGCTTGAGCTCCACCCCGCTGTCCACGCTGCTCTCTAATCTGCCTGCTGATATTCGTAGTGATAGCCTCACTCGTGAAGCCTTTCAGCGCGTGCTAAACAGCTTGCCTTCAGTTGGCATTATCCCCCGCCATGGCAAGGATGCTGCCGGCAAGCCGCTCGAGAGCGAGTACTACTACATGCCGGAAAATGACGATGATGCTGAGCGGAAAGCCATTGTAAGCGGCATGCGCAAACCCAGTCTACGCGCATGTCGAAAACAACACAAGCAGTATTACTGGAAGCGGCCCAAGACTCCCTAAGCGGGCTTGGAGCTGTCTCGTGTTGTTCTCGCATTCATTTTGCCGCCGTGTTTGCTCTCATCCTTTTCTATTTCCCCTTCTTTCTACCCACCCCTCTGTACTGTATATCTTTTATTCCACGTTGCTGTCTCCCCACACTTTTCGTTTCCATTTGTTTCCATCAGACTTCCTCACTTGCTTGGCAACTGATGCAGTCGGTGCACGGCTTGCAAAACACCCTTAGCTATACCCCACGCCTCATTTGCCATCGTTGAACTCACCTTGGGTGCTTTCAGCAAATGTTCATTTCACCCTCCACACTTGTGCCCATTTGTTTCGATTCCATCTCCATGTATGTTTGTTTGTGCAGCTTCACCTCCGAATGTATACTATGTTCTATAACACGAGTAATGGACGAAAAACGCCACATGCCCAGGTCAAAGTTTTTGCTTTTGATCACAGCTGCTGGCAAGGAAAACTTCAAAATATGCGCAGTCTACTCGTAGATTAGAATTCAAATAAACCACGTTAAAACATACACAGCAGCTTGCAAGATTGAAACAAAAAAACCCTCAAATAACACACCAACATCTGGCCTTCCATCCAATTTGGTATGCTCTCGTTGTCACACCTTTCCCCGTCCGTCAAGTGAGGATACAAATATTCATTTCTTTAAGCATATGTTCTAGGACAACCATACATACATAGGTGTCTTTGGTTCTCTCAGAATTCGCATGGTTAGTGTCTTTTGCTCCAACCTCACCCTCCATTGTCCTACTTTTGTTGCCTCTTTCTTTCCTATAACCCATCCCAACTTTTCTATCGCAGGGTTTGGGTGAATGTTCCGTGCAAGTGTAAGTCCCACAACTTGATTGGCTCGTCTTATTGTCATGTGGGTCTAGTTCTGAAATAGGCAGGACAAATAAATAAACTCTCAAGACTCGAGTCAAAAAAGAATCATGAGCCCTCCCCCCCCCGCTTTAACAATAAAATTCGATTAAATGCGGTTGCCAAGTACTAAAACCAAACATGAATAGAGCTTTTAAGGATAGTTAGTTGGCCAAGTAAAAACAGACAAACATCCATCTCGATGTCAGTGAGCATTCCTAAAAACAAAAAAGCATAAAACTTCCGTAATCATCATTGCTATTGTTGATAATGGCCTTGACTCGGGCCTAGACACCTCTACTTCGCAGTTTGGCGGCTTATCCCTCTTCTTTGATGTGAATGTTGCCACGCCCTTATTTCTCATCTTCCCACTCAGGGTTCTGTTCAGCCAGGCAAATGGAGCCATTGTTAGAATCGCAACTTTACAAGGAGGACTACCAGTTGGGCTTACGGGGCGGGGGAGGAATGGGTCTTACCTTTCTCAGAATCACTACGCCTTCTAATGTACTGCTAAGGCTGATGTATTCCTTGTTCTCTAGCTCTGCTCTCTCGCCATATGCCAACACGACTGGGGTGCTCTGCGTTTGCCAGCCCGTGATTGTCTTGGGGCGACCAGCCTGACCCACGACGTCAACAGCTTGACCAACACGAACGTTGACGTTGATAAATTCGAGGTTTTCATCAAGAGTGATGAGCATCCGGGGGTAGATAGCTGACGTCAGGAAGTACAGCAGGTAATGATGCTTAGAGAGAATGAAATCCTTGGCATCAATCATAGCTACCATGCATGTAAGCAGACTGGCGGCAGCCACATGCGACAGAATCTGGCGATCAGTGTGGAAGGGGTTCACTGTCAAAGTGCCCTTGCCCATGTGAACTAGACCCTGAGCAATGCGGACCATGAACAGTGAATCCGAATCTCTGTAGTAGAATGAAGCGAGCTGTCTTAATAGCTGAGCAAGACGGGCATTGTTGGTGCCAGCCCCCAAAAGACCCATAGAAAAGATTGCACTGTTGGCAACATCACTATCAGTGTCGTGACTGTAACGAGACAGCGTGTCATACACCTTCATTTGCGGGTTGCTAGGGCTAATGAGGCCCATTGCCAGTGGGACAGTACGGCGAATATTGGCTTCTCCGTAGTGCATTAAATGGCCAAAGTGACGCAAAACCATCTCCTGGCCAACATCTTCGCCCATGGCAATTAGAGCAATACCTAGGACAGCATACGACTGCAGCAGCTCATCGCCCTTCTTGTCCTCTTTTTCAACCAGGTGCTCAGTGCAGATGTGCAGGAGCTCTTGAATCTTCAAGACAGCACCAGTACCAGCCCAAGCACAAATTTGCGCCAGAACCCGGGTAGGCTTAGCCATAGGATGATCAACAGCCTTGAGAGTCTCTAGAATAACGTCAACCTCCTCCTGCTTTCCAAAGAAGAGCAGCCCAAGACCAAGAGCCAGGAAACGCGTCCATTTGTCAGTAAGTTGGCCCATGCGATCATCGTCAAGAAGAGTAGACACAATGGCGCTGCTGATTTCCGAGTGCGAAGAGCCAATAAAGGTCATGCCACAGGCAAGAGCTGCCATGGCAGATATTTGCATTGTCTCGGATGCATCGTTAATAAGGGGGGTTAGAAGATCCAGAATGGTCTCGTTGTTGGACCCAGCATGCGCCAAACCCAGACCCATGATAGCAGCAGTACGGACATTGAGGTCCTTGCTTTGTAGACGCTCCTGATCACCGAGGAGAGCAATAGCAGCGGCATCCTCTTGGTAGACACCCGAGCTCATGATGCCAATACCTAGCATACCGCCAGCAGAGATTTCGGACTCAGATACGCTGAGGTACTTATCAATGGTGTCTAGACCCAGCTCATTGTTCCAGAGCATAATGCTACCAATGGAAGCAACAGTTGAGGTCATGCCATCAGCCTTGGTCTTCCACACCCACGGCTCCTTGATATCCTCACCAATCATCATCTTGTCGTTGACAAAACCAGCGTTGGCAAAGGCGTTGACAAAGGCAGCTGACAGGTTGTGGAGAGCAGAGTCCATGTTGGTGTAGTTAGAAACACGGCTGCTTTCAAGGTGAGTCTTGTAAATATCCTCGGGCATCTTGGGCTCAAGAAGGTTGAGCTCCTTGCCGAGGTATTGGAAGTATTTGGAAAGATGGGTGTTGTGGCAACATTTAGCAATTTCCTCATTGATTTCTTCGTCATCGTCGAAGTGTTCGATGACTATCCGCTGACGTCCAACAAGGAAGGCAAGCTGCTTTTTCAAAGCAACATCGGTGGTCTGGGCGAAGGTTGAGGTGATGAGTTCGACATCGTTGAGGCGAATGGCCACTGTCATGGCTTGGGTAAGCTGCTTATACTGGATGTAGATGCCATAGGCAGTACGCAGGAAGAGATCATTGTCAGGATAGGTAAGCAGGTTGACCATGCTGACAAGGTACAGACAGGCGCGGCTGTACGTATCAGCGTTAAGGAATTCTGGGAGCCGATCGATGATCTCAAGTTCGCTAAGCAGATCGACAGCGTCGGCCTCAGCATTGCTCTTGAGGAACAAAGGAACCAATTGTAGGGCCAAATCAATCAAGTCATTGGTAGGTTCCTCTTCGGTAATGCGCTTGGCGAACACTTCGCCAATTTGAAGAGCTAGTAGTCGGACATATTCGTGGCCCCAGGAGTCGATATCTGTGGTGGGCGAAAGGAGACGGTACTTGAGAGTATCTTGGTTGTCCTCGTCAGAAAAGGTCATGCCAATAGCGGATAGAACGTCAGCTAAAGAGTCCTTGTTGTTGCCTGAGGGCCAATCTTCGTAGACCACCTTGAGCGTCTCATAGTGTGGGCGTAGAAACTTGAGCGGCTTGGGGACAGCAGTCATGGAAGAAGTCGATGTGCGGATAGAGGTCTTCATCTCATTGAGGGCGTGCTCGTATAGGTCGGCCTGGGACTCCTGTGGAGCGCGAAACAGAGAGGAGAATGGGGCACAGGTTAGCTAGCTATGATAGGAGGACCTTGGCCTAGGTGGCTTAGATAAGTTATGCTAGGAGGCAACAACGTACCGTCAATCTCTCGACAAGCATGTCAAGATCGTTCTTGAGCTGTTGATCCTCCTCGCTCAGCTCCTCTGTAGCTACACGTGCTCTAATTGTCAGCTATTCGGTTGACATCCAGCGTTATTGACGGATAGACATGGGTTTTGGGAGCTATCTCGTACCGCCAATCTTTTCTTCCTTCTTGTCTTCATTCTTGTCCTCGGGGGTTTCAGCGGCAGGCTTTTCGGCAGCCTTGCCTTTGCCCTTATCCACGGGCTTGCTTGTCTCGGGGTCTTTAGCCATGATGGAATGGGTGGGTGGGTGTATGAGAACGAGTAGAACTCTTCAGAAAACAAGGTCAGTCTAGCAGAGCTTAGTGTTCAAGCAAATGGAGGATTAGGCCGTCGTATTAAACAATTGGAGAGAAGTATGACTAGAAATATGGCTGTCGGAAACAAAAAAAGAGTACAGCTAGGGTGGGTTTGTGTTTTTATGGTAGTAAATCGAACGACTAGACGACTAGTTAACAAGCTCTGTTCAATTGCTTGGTAACTAAGCCCTTGCTTTGCTTCCCCTGCTACAACCTTGGTGACGCGAGGCTTGTAGCCTAGCCTTGTGTAAAGTCACATGACTGGAAGCTATGTCGCCGCCAAGTTCTCCACATTACAAAGCCCAGCTGGCAGTGTAGCACTAGCGGCTTTTGCCAGCTGCAAGATGTGAAATTCTTATCTTATCGACCCCTCCAAGAATTTTGATCGTGGGGCTATTCTTCGTGCAGCTAAAAAAGTTTCTGTCGTCATAGATTGATGGCATTCATTTCTGCGACCAGTCATCCTTAAGTTTTTTTTTCCCACCGTCTACTCGTGCTCTCCGCGACTCCCCATTTGCAAGATGCTTCTGGATTCCAAGGCCCTGCGTCATTTGACGTCAGATGACTGGCGTGTCTTGGCTGCTGTGAGTTTTCCCAAACTTCCGTTTAGAATCGCCAAAAAAAGAAAATAGCACCCTAACATAGGGTTACACAATAGGCTGAGCAAGGTAGCAAGAATCATGAACTTGTCCCTACATCCCTGATTGAGAAGCTCTCACGGCTGCGTGGTGGCGCTAGTGGCGTACGCCGGAGTATCTCGGCACTGGCCAAGGTTGGTCTCATTGCCAAGGTCAAGGAAGCCAAGTATGATGGCTATCGTCTAACCTACGGTGGTCTGGATTATCTTGCTCTCCACACTTATACCACGCGCAAAGAGATTTACAGTGTTGGCAGCCGGATAGGTGTTGGCAAGGAAAGCGATATCATGGTTGTTGCCGATGAAACTGGCAAGCAACTTGTGCTCAAGATCCATCGCTTGGGCCGCATTTCGTTCCGTACCGTCAAGTCAAACCGTGACTATCTACGCAACCGGTCCTCGGCTTCGTGGATGTACTTGTCGCGCTTGGCAGCCATGAAAGAGTTTGCCTTCATGAAGGCTCTTCGTGCCGAGAGCTTCCCTGTCCCCGAGCCCCTAGGCCAGAGTAGACACACTGTACTCATGTCTCTGATAGATGCTTTCCCTTTACGCCAGATTTCTTCCGTGCCAGACCCTGCAAGCTTGTACTCGGACCTGATAGATTTGTTGCTACGCCTGGCTAAGCATGGCTTGATTCATGGCGATTTCAACGAGTTCAACATTTTGATCAAGGAAGAGGAAGTTGAAGGTGTGGATGAGGAGGGACAGGTGAATCTAAAGTTGACACCCATCCTCATTGACTTCCCTCAAATGGTATCTATGGACCATCAAAATGCTGAAATGTATTTTGACAGAGATGTCAACTGCGTCAAGCGCTATTTCAAAAGACGCTTTGGCTTTACACCCACTAGCCGCGGCCCTTTCTTCAAGGATGCTAAGAAGCTGGTGGGCCAAGATGGGGCCACAAGACTGGATATTGCCGAGGCAGCGTCAGGGTTCACCAAGAAGATGAATCGAGATCTTGAAGCTGCTGTAAATCAGGAGGCGACAAATGAGGGTGGGAACGAGGAGGAAGATGATGACTCTGATGAATACGACTCGGAGTATGAAGGGGAAGGCGGGGAAGACGAGGAAGATGAGGAAGATGAGGAAGAAGCGGAGCCCAAACCGGATGGCAGGCAAGGTGAAGAGGAAGACGCCCAGGAGCCGAAGGTAGGATCCAAATCAATCCTAGACGGTGTCAAATTGGAGAAGCTGGAAATCGCAGACTAAAAATAGGGGACAGCTGTATGTTTTATGACGTTTATGATACCACCTATACGCTCCGTCTCGCCCACCCAAAAGTTAAATGATTCAAGTTGTATATATATAATAGATGCATACTGCAAGACACAAGAAACACCAGAGCTCTGACATAATAGATAGTATAGCGATAATGATACTTTTATATCGAAGGCGTTGTCAGCACTTGGAATGGCGAGGTTGAAAGAGCCTTAACCTTCATCCACCCCCCTTCCTGCACAGCAACAATAGTTCCATCTATGCAGAATTTACGCCAGCGATCGTCAGGCTCGTGGACTGAGACCTTGAGTTCTTTGATCTCTTCGTAAGTCACTTCTGGCATGGAGACATGCGCGCCGTTGTTGTAGGCAGCCATCATAATCTCCATTGCTTTGTCTTTGCTCAAGGGAGCAAAGGCTACTACGCGGAGTTTGCCATCACAAGGACGGGATTCGGGCGAAATGGTAAATGCCCTCTCCAGGTTGGAAACAAGTGTTGACAAAATGTAGTTGAATTCGTTGCCACCAAGACTGCGAGAGCCGCTATGATCAGGGGGCCTGACCTCTACAGTTGCTTGGTACGCATGATTTAACTCGAGCAGTTCGTTGGCAACCATTCCAAAACGCTTGTCGCCGTGTTTCCTGTACTCTGGCGTATCACTTTCATAGACAATGCTAGCGTGGAATCCGTGGGAAGCCACAATAGAACCATAGAGATATTCCACGGGACGTGAGGTCATGTTGTTTTGGCTTTGAACAAAGGTCACGATACGGGCACCGGGTGAGAAATCCGCCCGAAAGAGGGGCAGACTGACGGGGGTGCCGTGGATAAGCGTGCGTAGACCGAGGATGAGAGCCGATTCAGCGCTGTTGCTGTATAGCGGACGATGTATGGAGTGGAACAAGGCATTGCCGGTGCCAAGGGGCAGGATGGCAATTGTTGTCGGGGAAGGTTGCTTCTCATCCTGGTTCATAGCGTTGATGAGATCAACAGTCCCACCATCGCCACTCATAAGTAAAACGGTTTGTGCCGACTCTTCCGCCCGTAGAATCTTGGCGGCGAAGCTTTTGATGCTCTCTGCATTCTCTGTAATAAGCAGGCTGTACTGTCCCTTGTGTGTAATGCTAGACAGAGACTGCACTGCGTCCAGAAGCGGCTTGACCACCTGGTTCCAGCACTTCGTGGCTAGACAAAGCCCGGATTTTGTAGAAACCACAACATGGAGCTTGCGTGAGTCGGACACCTGGAGATGGCGTGGACAGCGTGAGATGATGAGCGGCTCCAAGAGAGGGGGGACCGCAGGTACATCTATACACTTGATGGTATACGACACATCGACGCCCTGGCCAGTATCAAATGCAGCAAAGACCGTAAACCCCCGAGCTTGTTTGAAGATGGCTACGATGCTCTGAGGATCGTCAAAGATAGCGTCAAATGAAGAGGTCGCATTTGTCGATAGAGGCTCAGTCCATTCTTTTGACGCGGGAGAACAACGACTCATGCCGGAAGAAATTAGGTCTGGAAATCCCATGACCTATTGAAGCACCATTAGTGCTCAGTCAAAGACTCGACCCGAGGGTTTGGATAAAATGCAGGCGGACTGATTGATTGGTATTTAACGTCACAGCTCAGCACAGACTTTCTTTAGTCTTGCTTGAGCAGAGATGACGCAATAATTGACGGAAACGGGACAATAGTTGTGCTAAGTGGGGTTGCAAATGATACCTGGTTAGGGATATAGCAAGAACATTCCGGGTAGTAGTGATCCATGAACTCCACAGAAGAGGCGTGAAGGGAGATAGAAGAAGAAGCGAAGGAGCGATTGAGCGCTTTGCAGCTGCACATGCTTTTATACATGTAAATGTGCCAGAGATGAGGCTCTAATGTTAAGGTAAAGCAACAGTGTCACAAGTAAGCCCTCGGCCAAAATAGAAGGAAGCCTAGATCAATCATCTCCCTCACACAACGTAGTCTCGGCTAGGCTTCGGGGATTGCAAAATGAATGCCGAATTGATTCATTGCGCTTGAGATGGGCCGAGATACATGCAAGTAATGTAATGTACGCACAAAACCCTCTATGCCGGCCTTCGCACTTGGCGTTTCTTAGGGCAGTAGGTCTCAGCCAATGACCGTCCTCGTGTGCATCTATCTAGTTGATATAAACAGCAATAAACCGTATGACCATGCTGGAAATCTCCGGTTAGCTTGTGCTGGAATTGCAGCGCACTAAGCAAAACCTCATTCTCGCGAAATAATTGGCCGAGAAAAGAGGGCGTCCGAGGACATGCATTCCAGTTTATGTGGTGCATGAATGACCAGCTTTTATGCAGCGTTAGTGATAGGGTAGATGCAAGGCAGTAGCATGTGGGTGTCTATTGGTAGGTCTTGGCACACACATGTGCTCATACTATTGCATGCATACGATAGCGTCTAACATTTTAATGTACATACATCCGACAAGGAGAGCCAGGCTTCCTCATCTCCCTCTACTTGCGTGCCCGCGTCATTGGCCCCCAGTGCTCGCGTGGATTTACTTGGTATCGCACCAACTTTTTAGTGCTGATCTCCTTATCGCGACCCAGCTTTTGTAGCTCTTCATTAAACACCAGGGTCTTGCGAAGGGCCGCTTCCTCGTCGTTTACCGCGTTATCCTGCTGTAGCTCCCCGCCGCCGTTCAGAAGCTTCCATGCAGGGCTGTTCTGTTTAATGTTCTCCATCTTTACAGGTGCCACCTGGCGAATGTATTCTTTGAAGATCCAGATTATGGTCGTCCACGGAGCATCAGTCTTGATACTGTTTGGCTTGCAGTGGCTGCGCGTGACCCTGAAGCCTAAATGTTTGAGCGCCCCACGAACGAGATCTTCGTTAGGCGTCTCGCAACAGAAAATTCCCGCTAGACGAGACGGAATGAAGTAGAAGGGATGGGCATCAATACGCGCCGCCTCCTTGTCAGCTTGGGGAAGTGCCTCCTCAGGATCCGGCTCAGGAAGGTTTTCCGACAGCGCAGTCGTCAGCATTCCCTCAATTCGAGCAGCCGTGCCATAGACTTTGCCGTCCAGAGTCGGCAGGATATTGAGCACGCGTTGGATGAATTCTGGCGACTGAATCATGCCACCGTACATGGGCCCAGCGAGGTGCATTTTTGTTCCACAGTGACGGCAAAGAATATCAGAGGAAGGGCCTTGCGCCATGACGTGCTTGTAATAGTGCGACTTGCCGCTCTTAGCCGCCATAACACGCGTGCGCATAATGTGTTGTGTCTCCCAGGCTCCGCAGCCTTGGTCGCAGTTGTAGACAATCATAGTTTTAGAAGCATTGAACTTGACGGCCGCCTGTGACTTAGTAACCCGGATGAAGATGCGCGTGTAATAGTCGATAGAAAGCGACAGCAGGGGCTCAATAGCTAGGCCGTAGCGTGCCGCAGACGTTGCTACTGTGTGAAGAATAAGCCGCAGGCCTACCTCATGGGTATGGAAGCCCTTGATGGGGATCCCGCCGTATGATGCAAAGGCCTTTTCACAGTAGCTGTGGCCAGCCCAGATGGCAGAGTCAGTGCAAGTAACGCACAGCAGGCCACCGTCCTTAACGCCCTGAACAGCAGCGTCAATGAAAGGTGATGCAGTTCCATAGGGATCTAGGTCGATAACATTGTATCGGTTATTGTTGGAGGGGTTTCCATGCTTGTCACGCTTCGATAGATCATCAGCAATGCGCCGATACATGTGGGCAATGGCATCGTCACGGGACACCTGGATTTTGTCGGAAAGCTTGTTGTGCTCGGCATTAAGCTTGATGTAGTCGATTGCCGAGGAGGACAAGTCATTAGCCGTCACTGAGGTCACAAATGGAAGCTCATGAGAGTAGCGTAGCGCGCGCAAACCGGAGGCCGAGAGAGCATCGAGGATTGTGAACTTGGACGTTGTGGATCTAGGCCTGGGCTCATGTTCCGAAGATTTTGTAGGGATGGTAGCAGTAGTAGTCTCGGTCTCGTGAGTTTCTGTCGTGTTGGAGACTTCTGGTGTGGCCACAGCCTGGGCGCCTAGTTCAGCATTTGTTTCAGTGCTGGTAGATTCCACTTTCTTGCTCTCCAAGCCTGCATTTCCCTCGACTTTAGGTCTCTTTTCAGAGTCAACCTCGGCCCCAGTATCTTTCCGTTTCCGTTTGTTCTTGGCAGGCTTTGCAGAAGACTCCTTGCGTTCTTCAGTGTCCTCATGATAGGCCCGGATGGCGAGGACGGTCAAGTCACGGTTGAATTGCTGGATGGGGTTGTAGAACACAGAAATATTGGATTTGTTTCCACCATCACCAATCTTAGCCCCTATGGGTACCAGGATATCAGCCAAGCCTTCTCTTATGGTGGTGTACACCTTGTCATCGTAGGTGTACGTGGGTGCATCGGGGCTGGTCGAATTCATGGCGGATGCTGGAGACAAATGTGGGATGCGCTGCAGAGGCGGATGCATAGGAGAAGGAGAGAAGTGCGGCGCCTGTCCAGAGGTATATGATCCGATATCGCTGGAAGAATGCGCTTTTGAGTGGCAGTAGTTGTGGTGCTGCGCAAAGCTGCAGAATACACTAGAAAAAGATGTGGCTGAAGCCCGTGGAAGCTTGCAAGAGAGAAAAAGCGAGCGAGCCGAGCGCAGCAGAACCATCCGATAGGTATATACAGCAAAGCAGAAAATATGGAATAGTCAGATAATGAGGGATGATGCTTCTCTGACGCCGTTTGTGTCGCCTTTCAGAGCCTTTTTCAATGCATCACCAAGCTGGACATTAGGAAAAAATGCCCATCAAATATTTTTCTGCCGTACTCAATCCAGAACTTAAAGGCGGTGAGAATAGCTTGACTCTAGTGGGGCCGCTTCCCGCCCGCCAGGCTAAGCTTGTAGAGGCCTTGTAGGCTGTAGGGGAACATTCGAGTGGTCTTGTTGTTCTTGTCTTGTTAGAGCCTCACTTTCCTCAGCCTTTTCAACATCCTACGCACACAAACACCCTAATTTCAAGATGGTATGATCAGAGTGCTCGGCGCCACGGTACAGCATGGAATCAGCGTGCTGACGAATGATCTTTTAGTTGCCTCTCGGCCTTGTTAATGCGGCCCAGGGCCACCCGATTTTGGTAGAACTGAAAAACGGCGATACCCTCTCGGGCCATCTGATAACTTGCGATACCTGGATGAACCTCACGATGAAGGACGCCGTCCAGTCCAATGCGGTGCGCATACGAATAAGCCCCCGAAGCCGCTGATGCGAGTGCTAACCATGATTATGCCCATAGGAAGCCGACAAGTTCCTGAAGCTGCCCGAGGTCTACGTCAAGGGCAACAACGTACGCTAAAACATGCCCCCAGCACGATCTAGACCTGCCGCGAAAATTAGACTGTCCCTGCTAACAGTTGTGCATCTCATTTCCCCTTAACAGATCAAATACCTACGTGTGCCTGACGAGATCATCGATCAGGTCAAGGAAGCCCAACAAAACCAACAAGGCGGCTTCCGTGGCGGGCGCGGTGGCCAAAGAGGCGACTACAACAGTCGTGGCGATAGAGGCGGTCGTGGCGGTCGTGGCCGGGGCCAAGGCCGTGGTCGGGGTCGTGGTGGCGCCTAATCGTCTCTCGCATTGAACATTCCGGCGACTTTACACCACCAAACGGTGACAAGAGGAATGGTATAGAAGAGAAGGTTTCGAGCCCATCATCTTCTTATCGGAAGACTACAACTCTCACTCCTGTGGATAAACCACTACTGCACTCACAACTGTGACGCATCCTCACACTCATCATGGACTATTTCTTTGTCTTTGATCTTGGTCCACTGAAGCTAAAAGGGCGCACCAGGATCTACACACACAGGCCATTACTGCTTTTTACTGACACATGATTTTTCTACTGGGAATTGAGCTACGACGGGGAAAACAAAGATGGAAACATGACTGACAGCACTTTTGATATCTCTGTGATTTGCTGCACGATTTTTGGTGGCAGCGCTACGACTATGCCAACTACATAAATACATAAAAGCCTAAAAACATAGAAAAATCAAATATAGACTCCAGGATACCCAGAACCGCACTGTTAGAACATCTCGTTGCATTCATAATCATGGTAGTAAGCCAGCGCACAATATGGTACTGGGGAACTAATGATGACTAATCACGGTGTATCACGTGACGACTCTGGCGAATAAAATGAGTCGCTATGGGTCATTAACCCTGAACAAAGCTTCTTGAACAACGTCAAACGCTAGCTTTTAAACAAGCAAGATGAAGCTCTCCGCTCATTCGACTTCCCCCCTCTTCTACATCTGGCTATGAACCACAGTCGCATAGCGGTGGATGGGCTCTGGAAGTGCCTGTGCCCAGCCGCACCCGACGCTACCTTCTTAGCATCACGTGCCGTCTACAGCCGTCTATCAAACTCTTCAATAGTGACGACAAGCTCTCAGCCCACTGCCCTCTCTTTGAGAATCTTGCCGAGGATATGTCCGGCGAAAGAAATATCCCGAAATTTTGGCACGAGTCGGACGCTACTTGACTTTGCTCCTGTGGAGCAAGTGAATGATGAAGCGGCAATAAATGCCGGACTTGACTTGCCAGTCGATGGGGCGGATGCTTGCTCTTTCGAGAAACCAAGCAGTCTACCAGACCAGCAAGAAATTAAGCCACAAGGCCGGCCAAAAATTACAGTTTCTCAACTATCTACCTCAAGACCCCCGTATACAGAACTTCACGATGCTAAGCTGAAGACCATCTACGAAACCTTTCAGCGTCTAAGGGGCCGCACACACTCGATGCAACGCATTGCAGCGTTTCTGGGCTATATTATAAAACATCGGCCAACCAAGTTAAGGTTCTACCATTATAATCTTCTTCTTGAAGCCATGGCCGATCGTGACGGCTCGGCCAAGACTGTGCGAATCCTCCTTCAAGAAATGCAGCAAGCTGGAATCCAAGCCAAGGCCTTGACGTACCACAATGTTCTTGCAGTATGTTGCACTTTGCTTTTATTTCTATAATTTCTACTAACACTTGACACAGGCCTTAGCCATCCACCCAGACTACACCCTCCGCAATGAGGTGCTTAGAGAAATGCAACAGCGATGGATAAGCAAGACCGTGCTTGATGAGTGCTATGAAGCCATTGGCCTCCTGCGTGACACCCAGTACGAAATGGCATTTGAAAAGTTGGAGACTATGATGAAAGATGGCATTTTCATCCCCCCGTGGGTCTATGAAGTGTTCATTATTGTGTTCTCTAATTCTGGTTTCTTAGACGAAGCCTACCAACTAATGAGTCGCCGTCTCACTATGTTCCGTAACCCGCCCCCTGCTTTCATGCTCAACATTCTAGAGCTGTTTAGCCAAGGGTACCATTATGATGGCACAAAGCTAATGTGGAGGAGGATAACACGCACTAACAGACTCCATCCCTCTGATATTGTGGTACAGAATGTTATCCACACTGGTAGTCGGTATGGAGACCCTGCTATGGTTCTACAGGCCATTGATCTCCTTGCATCGCGGGGAACCAAAATCGGACTAGTACAATTTGAGCCGCTACTTGATTGTTACACGCTCATTGGCGACATGAATAATGCGCTGCGAGTATTCTCCTTGATGAACCGTACTGGTCTCAAAGTACGGCGAATTAGTACTCGTGGAGTCTATGCTTGCTTGACGAAAGACCCCAAGGCCATTCAGAGCTACATTGATGCCTTACATAATGCCGACGACGTGCCGATTGCCACAGTCAACGTGCTTTTCGAAGTCCTGCACTCATTCAAGGATGCGCAGACTTCAATGGAGGTCTACAAGTCTATTAGTAGCCTAACAGATGAATTTGCAACATCTGAGACGTTTGGCTATCTTGTTGACCTTGCGGAGGACCCCAGTACGCTTGTTTTCCTTGCTGATGAGGCAGCCATGGTGGTTCCGAAGCTTCAGATTCGCACCACTTTGCTACATAAACTAGCTAACGCCTGTGCTGAATCCGGGAAACTCGACCTTGCTGTCAGGTACTTTACACGTGTCAATGAGGAGTGGCGTGGACAGGTCACCAAGACCCAGAAGAAACTGATGAAAGATGCCTATCGCATCACCTTCCAGAATGTCTTCCGTGCCTTGGTTAAGGCGCGGGATACCCGCGCAGCTAATGTCCTCCGCCTGGGAAAGGTGCGCATGGCTATGCTAGGCGCTGGGTTGCGCAGAGAGCTAGATGCAACGTGGCCAGAAGTCTGGGAGGAGATTCAGAATAAGAAACAGGAGAATGCGCTCAAACGCGAAGCCATTAGAGAGGAGGAGGGAGCTCCAGCAGACATCAGTGTCCGAGTGCCGTTGCCCGAGGAGCTTGACTCTCTGTATGATGAGCTAGAGAACAGCACACAATTTGAGGATGCCTCGAGGCCTCTAGAAGAGCTCAAGGAGAAATAGCTGCAGAATGCGGAGAGTACAAGGTAGATTTCATACCTTGCTTTACGATAAAAGCAGATTCTAAAGAGCGTGTACATTATGATAAAGTAGTGAGATTAAATCTACTAGAGCTAGTGAATGGCCTACAAGACAGGGAAATGTCCCATGAATAACATTTGTAGAGCAAGCGAGAAAAGTAAGAGGAGCAAAATTCATACAAATTGGATATCATAATTATTAAAGAGCCAAGATAAACCCCACCATTTTTGATTCATGAGCAGACGCCTTGCTCGGTCGAGGCATGAATGGCAACATCGACTGTGGACGTCCTAAGCCCAACAGCGACGGCGTTGTCTTCGGTATTGGAGACTGTAGTTCCTTGGCTAGTAGATATGGCCTTTGATTTTCTAGGGCGCCCCCTTTTTCTCTTTAGAGGTGAAGAATTTGAGGCTGTTGTTTTGTTGATTGGTGTGCTAGGGGCCTCATTTTCAGTTGTCGACTGGCTTGGAGATGCCAAAGACGTGGCATCCGGGTAAACGATGCGCAGCCGTTCAGCACCATATTGCTTAAGCATGGCAACAGACTCTTGTTGCAAGGTCAAGCACTGATTTGATAGTATTGAGAATTGATCTTCACTGAGTGTTGTGGAATCAATCCCTGCCTCTCCCAGCAAGGCGTGGGCAGCGTCACGACGTTTTTGTCGCTCTCTGGGATCGACGGTCGCTAACACCACTGACGAATCGCCAACTGAGGCATCGGAATTAGGTGTCTGCTTTTGAGGGCTTTTTGCCACGCTCTTTTTCGCTTTTCGCTTCTTTGTTGCGTTCTCTTGTGAAATCGGTTGGTTGTCGGGACTAATAGCCACAAACTGAGGTCTTCTTCTACGCCTTCTACGGCTAGTAGCAACCGGACTAATTGGTGTAGGGGCCATTAAAGCGAAGATATCAGATACCAGCCCGTGAAGTGGAGTGTGGCTGTATTCTGCTAATATAGAGCGGTGAGACGTCGAAAAGATGAGGATTAACGTTCCGAAGCAATCATAGATGGGACGGTCTAGTATGTGTTGTTAGTGACAAATACTTTGGCCTAGACTGGTATCGCATCATACTCACTCGCAAGAATGGGTTCTGGTTCTTTGTGAACGAATTCAGCTAAAACTGGTTTCTCTTTCATCTCATCAGCCTGTTTTTGCCAATGTTCCATCGATTGTACGCATATGCAGGTGAACACCCAGCCCAGCCGTTCCCATTTGGCATCTTTGACAATCCACTGACTGGCATCGACATTGCCAATTCTCGAGGTAATGTATTTCGCTGCCAGCATCTGTAGTGTGTGGCTGTTGGGTCGTTGGTTTAGCACAGCATCCTTTACCAAGATCTTTTGCTCCGCGATAGGAACCAGAAGTGCTGATTCGTTTTCATCCTGTGGAGCTAGGAGGCCTTTCAGCTCGTCCAGAGGGATATGAAATGTTGTATCAAGCGGAAACTGGAAATTCGTGGTGGTGTGTTTGGCACGTGTGGGCGTGCACTCATGGTCAAAGGCGGTCTGAAGCTGCGCATGCATATCTTCAATCGATGAGCATGAAACACCTTCGGGCAAAGAAACTTCGGAATCTGTAAATGGACCGTGCATAAAGGCGTTTAGACTGCCGGGAAATCCCTCCATCTTGTGTGATACAGCATGTGGAAATGCTTCCAGGTATCGAGGGGAGTTGGTTTCACAAGCACAGCAGTCATGAGCCTCATTGAAGTCGTCGCATTAATCTTGGCTTGCTGATTAGTCAGAGCAAGTATCCACAACTGCCGATAAACAAAGCTAGTTGGCAGTTTATGTCCATAGAATGGGTGATTGAAACACTAGAAAACAGTCATGTCCTGGTGGGAGAGACGCGCCTGCTAGGTTGTGTATTCGCGTTAGGTGAGTGGATCTGTGGCGCCCAAGTGGGTGTGGCGTTTTTGATGCCCGCATGTCACAATGCCTGTAGACAAGGTGCTGATTCAGGAGTGTTTTGTTTCATTTGGTTGAATAAAGAGCAATTATTTTGTTTAAGAAATGTCTCTGTCGCACTAACTAAGATTGGATTGAATGCAGCATTGGTACAAACCCAATGATGCTTAATGGTGTGTTCATGGCCTAATCATAGCGCTAATACATTGTAGTATCAGCGCAATATTTCAAACGCCAAGCTTGTCATACAACAGCCCGCGTTGTCTCTGGCTTGACATCCAGAGAATTTAATGGGTTTCTAGCCACTGTTCTAGTTTATCAATGAGCTCTGCCTTGCGGCCCTTTGCATCAATACCACGCATTGTCAAAACGTCCTTCAAATCTGTCACTGTCATTTTCTGCACTGACCCAGATTCAACTGCATCTCTAAGCTGCTTGTCTGATACACCAGAGCCCCCAGCATCACATGGCGACTTTGCTCTCTTGCGAGGGCCATTGTCGTTGGGGGCGTCGAGCTCACGCTTCACTGGACGACTAACTAGTGTATCGCTGGCAACAGAGGCTTTGGCAGCGCTGTTGATGTCTTTGATGAGGCCACCAACACGCTTGTTCATTGCACGGTACTTAGGAATTGTAGCGTCATCTGGGACCTCAGGAATCTCTTCACCAAGAGCCATAGCCTGGAGAATACGGTAATGCCACTGGAGCTGTGGGTTTGGATACTTGACTGGATTGTAGCGTTTGTTAGGCAACCATAGGTTTTCCACGACTATAGAAAGGTCATCAATCATCTTGTCTGGCGGATTGGTACGACATTTGAGCCCAGGCCCCAGTCTCAAATCATCGGCAAATGGGAGCGGGTACAACCACATGCCAGCAGGGAGATACAGAGCGCCAGTAGCCTCGTCCATCTTTTCTTGTGAAGCTACCAATGCGAACAAGCCAGGCTTCGCATTTGAGCGCGTGATTGCCCAGACAATGGCAATTTTGTCGTCTTTGAGAAGCTTTTTATGTAGAGATGCAAACACGCGAGTAGATCCAATGTAGTGCTCCTCTGAAGGGAAGATGAACGTAGCCTTCTTGACTGACTCCCAAGGCTTAATGCAAGACCGCGACTTGAAACCCAGGATTCGAACTACAGGCGGGCCGAAGTCACGAAGCATTTTGTGTTCGTCGGGTGTAAAAAAGACAAACCCGCCTCCAAATTTGTAAGCTTTCTTCGTCTCATCTGGCGTGATAGTTTCAGCTGTATCCTCGGTAAACTTGGCGGTTTCTCCTTTTGCAATTTGAGGCTTTTCATCGTCAAGCCAAATGTAACAACTGCGCTGAGGCCTTTGTTTGTGAATTACATTGTACCCGGAAACCGTGATAGTAAGGCCGGGTGCAATTTCAAAAGGTATACCGGAGAACAACGCGCGCTTGCTGACTTGCTTGCTTGTGACGTTGGAAATCAGGGACTTTAGTAGCGAGATACCGTCGCCGGATGTGGACGTCAAAATTTGGGGTGAATTGGCTTCCTCGGAAATGTCTTTACAGATTATGTCCTAAAGCCTGGTTAGATGAATGCAATGGTGCGAAATAGCTGTGCTTACTTCGTAGAACTTGGACACATTGAAGCCTGTTCCATTTCTAGTGATGGGGAACAATTCTATGACGACGCTAAGATCGTACAAATCCTTCGCGCGAACGACAGCAGCAGACTTGGACTTTTTGTCGTCAGGATGGGGGTTGTCATTGTCTGTGATAATGAATAAACGCCTGCTTGTGAAATCGGGGGCTCTGGTGGTGAATAACTGGTTTGCGCAAAACAGCACATTTGCCATAGAAGCCGAATCGTCTTCGGTTGGGATCAAAATGTCATCCTCATCTTCTTCAATGAGACTCTTGAGCGCCTTGACATCCTCTGCAGCGGGGATATCCAAGTCAACATAAACATAGCAGTGAGGATAGCCCTGGCTAGCCCGGCCATCCCCATCAGGATACTTTGACTGCTTGGTACCAAAGAAAAGAATCCCCATCATATCTTTTGGGTTGGAAATTATGCGCTGCTCCATCAGATGCGAGGCGCATTTCAAAGCGGCAAGCAAAGCGCTGTCTGTGTCAGCCTTTTTTGAGTCTAAGGGAGGTGGTAGCTGAAGCATAGTGCTATTGACGTCAATGGCGATGATAATGGCATCTTTCTGGCTTTTGTAGTTCTAATGAACGGCGTTAATAGAAGCGCTAGGGGCATGTTGTGTTCGCAGGCCTACAATTTCTTCAATTTCGTCATCATCATCATCCTCCTCCTTTGGTCGCCAAGGCTCGTCTGCCATGTTGGGAAAATGGGCCTAGAGAATGCCTTTTTTAGGGGATAGCAGAG
Source organism: Ceratocystis ficicola (assembly GCA_038407015.1). Taxonomy (NCBI): domain Eukaryota; kingdom Fungi; phylum Ascomycota; class Sordariomycetes; order Microascales; family Ceratocystidaceae; genus Ceratocystis; species Ceratocystis ficicola. The sequence goes on from JAZBQP010000021.1 coordinate 119,565, forward strand.
TTTCCAGTGGAAGCAGAGGGGTGTTTTGATGAATTTTTGTAGTTTGAAACAACCTAAAGGAGCAAAAACGCTAAAAAAGGTAAGTATCAAGCGTTTGTGAGAATATGTCTTGATCGTGAAGCAATGAGTTTGCTTTAAACATGTGCTGTGTAAGCCCCGGAACAATCCAAACGCGATATCACGTGACACACAGCAGGCAGCCAGGTTGTGGGTCTGTGTGAGCTAGAAGCTTGTGAGCTAGCCAATCAAAGCCCTTGTGTTGGAAGCTCACAACTGGCAATCGTTTAGTGGCCCAAAAAGATGCTGGTTGACCCAATGCGTTGGATGAGAATTAGGTCAAAGCAAGACGTCACTTTTATTTACTGTGCTGTGTTCATTCCAACCACTCTGCCGCATTTTATGCCATTGCGCTCTATATCCTCTTTTAATCTCTATTGCAATAAACCTGCCGCTTAAACATACACCTCGCAATGGCTACCAGGGGCTCACTGCGACTAAGCCACAGCTTGAGTCAAAGGCTGGCCAGCACCATCGCAGTACCGCCCATGGCTGGCCGGCGGTACCTGAAAACCCAGGTATCTCCTGTCACACAGAGCAAAATAGGCTCCAAAGGCCCGACGGCTATGGTCTTTCTCAACATGGGCGGGCCATCGACCCTCAATGACGTTGGCGATTTCTTGAGCCGGCTGTTCGTAAGCCTTTTTCTTTTTTTATCAGTTCAGGACTATGACGTCAGTGTAATTACTAACACTCCTTCATAGGCTGATGGCGATCTCATTCCCCTAGGCCGTCTCCAGAATTACTTGGGACCTCTCATTTCCAAGCGTCGTACTCCCAAGATCAAGAAGCAGTATGATGAAATCGGCGGCGGCTCTCCTATTCGCAAGTGGTCTGAGTACCAAGCCGAAGAAATGTGCAAGCTGCTTGACCAAATGTCACCCGAGACTGCGCCTCACAAGCCCTACGTGGCCTTCCGCTATGCTGCGCCCTTGACTGAAGAAATGTACCAAAAGCTTTTCGATGATGGGTTTGGGAGAGGAAAGGGTGGCCGGGCTGTTGCTTTCACCCAGTACCCTCAGTACTCTTGCTCCACCACGGGCAGCAGTCTCAACGAGCTCTGGAAGTGGCGCCAAAAGCTTGAAGCTAAGGGGCCTGATGGCAAGCCTGTTGGTTCTGAGGGCTCGATCCAATGGAGTGTTATTGACAGATGGCCGGCTCATTCCGGCCTGGTTGAGGCGTTTGCGCAAAACATCGAACAGAAACTGCTGGAGTACCCTGAAGAGAAGCGTAAGGACGTTGTCATTCTGTTTTCGGCTCATAGTTTGCCCATGACTGTTGTCAATAGGGGTGATCCTTATCCTGCCGAAGTTGCTGCCACCGTCTATGCTGTCATGGAGCGCCTCAAATTTTCTAACCCTTACCGTCTATGTTGGCAATCCCAGGTCGGTCCCCAGCCTTGGCTGGGTCCCCAGACCTCTACCTCAGTGGAAGAGTATGTCAAGCGCGGCCAGACCGATATGGTTCTTGTACCTATTGCCTTCACATCAGACCACATTGAAACGCTCTATGAACTAGACAAGGAGGTTATCGGCGAGAGTGGCCACGAGGACACAATAAAGAGAGTCGAGTCCCTGAACGGGAGCCCTGTTTTCATCAAGGCTCTGGCTGATATTGCGCTGGAGCATCTAAAGCACGGATCTTCAACTTCTGCACAGCTGCAGCTGAGGTGTCCTGGATGCACGAACCTCAAGTGTGTCGAGTCCAAGAGGTTTTATCAGGAACAGGAGAAGGCTCTACAACTCTAATATGACTATTGTGTCATCTCTAGGCATACAATATGAATATTAGATCTGTACGTTACGAATCAACACTGGATATGTATGTATATAGAATGGGACTGTTTTTACATGCTGTAATGCAGCAGAGCAAATGTCTTCGATTCACAGTGCGGGTGACAGTGTGTCTATGTTCCTGGCACTGTAGGATCACAGCGCGTTAATTAAAATGTAAGAAGTCGCGACATGGGTAAATAAGCATACGTGTGTGTGGTGCTTTCACCGTCTGGTCCTCACCCACAGCATCGTCAATTGCTAGTAAATCTTCTATCTTCCGCTTCAGAGGCACTTTGTTTTTATTCCTCTAATAGCAATTGTCCGGCTTGTTTCTCATTTCTCACAATGAGAGACTCGTCGCCTGTCGTTTATCCAAGCAGCCCTCCATCTCCCGGACGCCCGAAGAGAGGACGCGATGATGATACATTTAGACCGGCCGACATCCCGGAGAGCGGGGCTCGCAAAAAAAGCGGATATACCACGGGCGGCTTCGTCATTGACGACGGATCCGGCTCAGACTCCGACACCGAAATGATCCTAGGACCACAACCAAAGAAGCGCATGCTCAACGCTCCATCAGCTACGATAGCGACCCCGCGGATCCCTGCCCTCGGTCTACCTACATCTCAAGATAACGCCTCATCCGTGCGACTTCCTTTCGAGGACCTCCAGAACATCGACACTCAGGAAATGGAAGCAAATATCGATACCCAAAAGTCGTATATGTTCACTGACGACGGACCCGTAACTTTGCCCATATTCGAAGCATCTTTGTTCCAAGATACCGGGAAACTATACGACATTCGATTTTGCAGTGGCCGCAAAGGCGTCATACGTCAGCGGCTACGGTCCGCCCCTGTTCCATATGAAGAGTTGGTAGCAGCCCGATCCAAGACAAAGGAGGGCCGGGCAGTACGTAGCCACTACGGAATTAATGTCCATGAGCTTATTCGAAACGCACAAGCCGAGATAAAAGCGCAAAGGATTTTAACAGAGCAAGAAAAGGAAAAAGAAGCTGGATCACAGGTCCACAACATGGACACCATGCTAGTAGAGTCTGTTGAAGCAGATAGCCCAGCTAGCTCCAAGCGACCCAAGAAACACACTCTTTGGTCAGAAAAATACCGCGCACGCAAGTTCCTAGATTTGTGTGGAGATGACACAACGAACCGACACGTTCTCCGGTGGCTCAAGGGCTGGGATCCGATTGTGTTCCCCGGATCAATCAAGCCCAAATCGAAACGAACATATCAGCAGGAAGAAGACGAAGAAAAGCCGCTGCGGAAGATTCTGATGCTTACTGGACCTCCTGGATTGGGGAAAACAACACTAGCTCATGTTTGCGCAAAGCAAGCCGGCTATGACGTGCTAGAAATCAATGCCTCGGACGACCGAGGTAAAGACGTTGTCAAAGGCCGCATTAGGACGAGTCTGGGCACCGAAACGGTAAAAACGGTTTCCAACACTCGATCTGGAGATGGGCGACCAAAGGTTGCTAGACCTCTATGTGTGATTGTTGATGAGGTTGACGGAGTGACTACTGGCTCTGGCGCGTCAGGAGATGGTGGCTTTATCCGGGCACTCATGGATCTAATGCTCCTCGACCAAAACAACTCCAAGCCGCAGCACTCCTCAAGTTCAAACAATAGTAAAAAGAAAACAGAAAAGTTCCGCCAGATGAGGCCACTTGTGCTCATCTGCAACGATGTCTACCATCCGTCTCTCCGGCCCTTGCGTCAGTCCAACATGGCCGAGATCATCCATGTTGGCAAGCCCACTGTTGAACACGTGGTTAACCGCCTACAATTCATTTTCCAAAAAGAGGGCATATCGTGCGAACGTGACGCAGCTCGGAAGTTGTGTGAAGCTGCCTGGGGCATGACCAGTGGCATTGAGGCCAGACGCGGTGTTGAAAGTGCTATCCAGGGCGATCTACGCGGTGTCATGGTAATCAGCCAGTGGGTTGGCTCACGCTTCATGGCCCAGGCTCTTGGCTCCAGAAACAAAGTCCTCTCGCGAACATGGCTTGAACGGAATGTTCTTGAGGAGCTTTCTAAAGGTGTGGGTGGTGGACGAGGTACTGGACGAGGCAGCGTGCGCGATGTTGTAACACGTGTGTTCCAAGAAGGAGCGGGCTTTCCCAAACCAGCTCTTGGCCAAACTCAATCTCGGCAAGACCTGCATGGCCAACCCACATCACAGCTTGGGTTTGCCGAGTTCCATAAGAAGCATGGCATGGCTCAGTTACAACACATTATTGAAACCAGTGGTGATGTCGATCGCATCATGACCGATATTTTCACCGAGTATCCAAATCGCGAATACACCGATGACTGCTACCTAAGTAAACCCAATGAGGCGTACGAGTGGATGCACTTCTTCGACAAATGCTCATCACGCTTGTTTGGCGAGCAAGATTGGGAACTTATTCCGTATCTAAGCCAGCCTGTGCTTGCTTGCCACTCATTATTTTCAGCTCCTATTCGCCAGGCATCCAACAACTACGGCCGGCGAAATGACCGCGAAAATGACAACACTGAAAGCGCCATACCCTCAGCTTTCAGCGGCCCCCGTGCTGATTTCTTAGCCCACGAAGCCGAGAAGCAGAACCGGTCGATTCTGCAAGCTGTTCAGGCAGAACTGCCCCCGATTCTGATGCGCGCGTTCCGTAGCTCTGAAGATGTAGCCACGGAGTTCCTGCCTTATCTCATGCGGCTAATAGCTCCGGACGTTCATCCGGTGATTATACATGGCGGTGGAGACCAGAGAACGATGGCCAGTGTACGCAAAGAAAGTGAGAAGATTATGGTCAGCAGAGCAGCTGAGGCCATGGCTGATGTCGGCCTCAGGCTCCAAAAGGGAAAAATCGAGAACGACATGGTGAGAGCATCGCAATGGGTCTATCGACTCGAACCGTAAGTTTCTATTTATCACACCATTCATCTCACGCATCACATGTGCTAACCCTTGTCTATAGAGATCTTGACGAGCTTGCAGTCTACAAAACATTGACAGACAAGTCTGCCACCTTCCTGGCCCCGACGCGTTATGCTGTCCGTCAAGTCCTTGATCAAGAACTTACTAGAGTGCTACGTGCCCGCGAGACAGCAGCCCGTCAGGCCCGCTTCCAACATGGCGGTAGTGAGGAATATGCCTTCGATGAAACGCAGGTGCAGACTAGCGCAGGCCGGGCTGGCACGCTTCCAAACAACACCAAAGTCAAGCGAGATTTCTTTGGCCGTGTCATTGCCGAGCGGCCCAAAGCGGAGGGTCAAGCCAGGGAGAAAAAAGAAAATGCAGTGGATGTTTGGGTGCGTTACCATGAAGGCCTAAACAACGCCGTGCGCAAACCAGTTTCGGTAGCAGACTTCTTGAAAGGTTTATAGATCAGAAGCAGAGGAGTCGTTTCATGCATGTATGTGCACACTAGAATTATAAAGACATTTATTTCGCCATGTTAGGCTTACTATGTCTTACATACAACAACGCCCTTTTCCTTGTTCACGATAGACACGATTTGGCAACAATGCTGGAGTTAGTTGAGAAGAGTACTCACTTCTTTGTAAATTAACACTACAGAGATGAACAAGCAACACATCCGAGACTCCTTCACACCTACTACCCCTTTGTAATTGCTGGTCTCCTTTTGGCAGATTTCGTCTTTTCGCTGCTATCCATCTCATCCTTAGAATCACAGTCGCTAACAAGCACACTCTCTCGTGCCAGAGGCGATGGTGTCTCTGGAAATGCTGGTTTCTTTCGACTTGTCGAGCCCAACACACCGCCCGCATTTGTTGTGCTGGACACAGAAAGCCTCTTGCCACGCCGCATCTCTAGTGATATGCTACCCCGCCGGGCTCGGTCAAGCAAAGCTCCGTCCATAGGAGCTGGTGAGACCGAGTCTCGTGTGGGCGTTAGGCTTCGTGTGGAGCTAACACTACCCCGGCGAATACTGCGGCTACGGTGGTGTTGTGCACCTTTAGCGCTATGTGAAAGAGCTCCATTAGCATCCCCATTAGAGTACAAGTGAGCAGCACGTGAGCTAGCGATTCGGGCAAAGTGACGCTCGGTCTGTGCGTGGTGCCACGGGAGCCACCAGAAAATGCCCCAGCGGTTTTTGGCATACTGGCGGTTGCGGGCACGCATCTTGGCACGAATAAGGGCACGGCGCTCGTTTTCCTTGTCCCAGTACTCAGAGCGATATATTTCCCAGTCCTCGCGGAAGCTAGGTGAAAAAGGCTTTGCGTGGAGAAGCAGCTTGACAAAGTCGCCAGCTGGCGCTAAATCCTCCTCGTGGCCATTCTCGTCATTGCACATTGCTGACAAGCCAGGAACGCCCATGTTATGGACAGCAGAATGGACGTCAGTCATAGACAGTTCGCGGTCAACCTCACGCAGTATCGCAGCATCAACAAAGCGGTATGATGAGCTAGCAGTATGTGAAAACAGGCCGTAGGTCAAAAAAAATCCAATAGTCGAAGCCATCTCCGCCCACCATGGCCGTTTGATAATGACAAGCTTGCAGTTGAAGCCTCGTAGGCCACGGTTGGAGACATTGAACCAACGCCGCGGCCAGCGAATACCCCGGTCCCAGATACCGGTAGCCCACACTAGAATGGATGTGATGACGCCCCCCATAAAACACACCTTTTCGCCAGCTTCGACGCCCCAGTAGACAGAACCCCCGACACCGATGCCATCTTCGCGCGGGGCAAAGAACAAGGCATAGCCAAATCCCACGATCCAGGCTGACAGCAGCAGCAGAAAAAAGGTGTGATGGCGCCGCCGGGCTCGCAGTTCGAGATATTGAGCACGCAAAGAAGCTTCAAGAACAAGGAGGTTGAGATATATCATAGGCGGGGAGCTCGGTGTGGTGCTTAGCGGATCCCATGGTTTCGTAGGGGTCCCCGGAGATGTCTTGATAAAGGTTGTGCCGCTGACAGACTTGACATCGATCTGGGTCTGAAGGGCGCCCTTGACAATATTGTCAAAGTCATCGGCCATCGCTGGAGAAAGCAGGGCAGAGCCTAAAGGCCAATGTGAGAGAGGAGCTGGAACAAGTGCAAAGAGGAGGCCAGGGACGAAGGAGACTCTGGTTATGGGTCGGTATGTCGATCCGCATTCGGAGTGATTGCTGGGTGGATGGTGCGTGCGCGTGTATGGATGGGTGGAATAATGGGTTAATTAGAGATGGGAAATGCCAAAAGGCAGCTCGGCTCGGCTCAGCAATGCATCCACCATCCAAGAAGCCTGGAGCAATGCTTGATGTACGCTTATCGTGTGAAGGCGATGGATCTCTGCACACCAGCGCTTTCTTTTTATCCCTGTGCTTGTTTTGCCGCAGACAGTATTGGCCGTAAAGATCTGGGAGCTCGACGTTCGTGGCCAGACTTTTCACTATTCGTAGTGTAGGTTCTGTGATGTCGCTATCCTTTGTTCTGGGAATGGCCGCACAAGCTCTCTTCATAAGGGGAGGGGGTGAGGAAGACGACAAACGCTATTGCAGAAGCTGAATGCAGGCGGCTGTGCGGATTGTAGAGGAGTTAACGATGCTAGCTGCAATGGAGGCAGCTTTATATATGATATCAAAGTTCGTCGTCCGCACACTGTCAGGTCAGCCAGTTGTGAAAGCCTTCTTTGGGGGGTGCCGTTTGCTAGTGTTTCTCGTTGTTTTTTTTTGCCTGTTTATTCCTACCAACCAAAACGTCATTGGCCCTTCTGGCTCAGCTGTGTTCTTTGTATGCAGACTTTCCACCTTTTCGACGCCACACAAAACGCCACGTCTTCTTTTCGCGTTCCTTGTTCCCATAGCTTGCGCCACGCAATCAAGGTTGGTGACAGCTAAGGTTATTCAACTGGTCCTGTCTCCTTTGCCGCTCCTAGACTGGGCCGATTCTCTGACAGCAGGCCATTTCTGGAGTCTTTATTTAACAACATCTGCTCATCTTCGCCTGATGCTGCAGGGGTTGGCTGCTCTTCTTCACCAATCCGATTGCGCTGTCCTTTCTTTTTAAAGGCTGGGCCTCCCAACACAGACCAACAACTCCAGCTAGCTTTTTTTTCGACAGCCTTTTGCTACACCCATCGTTCTCTTCAGAGCCACAGACCGCGCAATGGAAGCTCTACAACACATCCAGGAGGGGATCGAAGCTCTCAAAGAGTACAGCCGTGAGGCCATCACGTGGTCTTTGACTCCCTCGTATGAGCTGTTTGTGGTTGCATCATTTATCGTCATTCTCATTCCTCTAGTGCTGCACTACATTGTTGTCAAGGCCACGCCATACACTACTCTCCCCTCTATTGTGTTAGCGGGTCCCTGCAACGCCGGCAAGACGGCTCTCCTAACACTATTTGAAAACAACAAGGCGGCTGCCGAAACACACACCTCCCTGCTTTCCACCTCCGTCGAGTTCACTGCTTCGACCAAGGCCTCAGCCCGCGATGACCATCTGCAGAAAAATGATGTCTCGGGCCAGCATACCAAGTTCCTGATCGTCGACACCCCTGGACACCCCAAACTGCGTGCCATTGCGGGCGACCAGATGACGTCGCTTAACCCCAAGAAGGCAGCTGATGCTGACAGCGTTGTCAAGGGCATCGTGTTCATGGTTGATGCCTCTGCTCTCAGCGAGCCTGAAATCCTTGGCCCTACTGCCGAGTACCTGTATGAAATTCTCATGCTGCTGCAGCGCCGGGCCGCGTCATCCAAATCCTCGCGGCCGCCGCCGGCTGTTCCTGTTCTCATTGCCGCCAACAAGATGGACCTGTTCACCGCCTCCCCCGCCGCCATGGTGAAGGCCCAGCTGGAGATGGAGTTGTCCCGCATCCGCTCTTCAAGAAGTAAGGGCCTGATGGATTCGGGCGCCGACTCTATGGATGTCAATGCCGATGACCAAGACTCATGGCTCGGCGCATACGGCACTAGCAATGAGAAGTTTACGTTTAGTCAGATGCTAGAGTTTGACATTGACATTGATGTTATTGGCGGCAATGTTGTGGGCGACGGCCCTGGTGTCAACAAGTGGTGGTCATGGATGGTCAAGCGTATCTAGATTGCTTTTTTGGCTTTTCATTTTCTTGCTTTTGTATTTTTATTCATTTAGAGATTCATTTATCATAATATTCAACAACATGTTTGCGCCTCTAACAACTAGCAGAGGCTAGCTCAGTCCCATCATCCACCTCTTGTTTCTCCCATGACTCCGGCATTCAAGCCATAGGGAGCGAGCCCCGATGCGAGAAACGACGCTCCCGGTTGCTCATTCTTAACAGCACCAAATCCACCCCAGTCAAACGAACTCGTGATCACTAACGTTGTGTGCAGCCTCATCTGATTGGCCCGTCAAAATCGAATTGTTGAGGCTAAAAGCTAAAGTTAGTTGCCCATCCATCCCCAGCAAAAAAACATGGCCAGAATCAGGGCGAAAAAGTTTTGGGGTAAAAAAAGCCCAGGCCAGTGGTTTAGTGGCAGAATCAGGCTACTCAGGGGGCTGTCTCCAACGTGCTACCTGCGCACTGTCATTCTCCTTGTATTGTAAGTCTCAATACAGCACAAGAACCTCTGTATTTATTCCCCTCCCTCCTCACAGCGTCCTAGTAGCACATTTCTCTTCTTTTTGACATCATCATTTCCATATCCTGTACGTCCTTGTTTCTGAGCCCTACCGCTTACAAACCAAAGCCTCCGGTTACTTACACGAAACACTCTTTCAGCCTCCAGTGTAAGGCTCTTTGTAGAGGAGCTAGACTTGACCTAAGCCTCGATCGCTAATCCGCAGCAATCTGCTAAATCGGGGGGCTTTCACTTTCATATTAATAATCAGTCCATTTGTCGCAAGCGCATTACTCGCTCTATTCGCATTCAATCGCAGCCTGGAGATCCCCTGCGTACGTCACCTAGCGGCTGGCTCTCCGGAATCCCCCTCTAAACCCGATTTATCCCACATACACATATATAATAAGACCTTGTACTCCTCTCTACCATCTTCTGTACTGTCGGGATGCTCAAGACACAGGCTGCTTGCACAATCGTTATCCGTCGTCCGCGTCTATATTTTTCTGCGCCCCACGCTGCAAACTCCCGCAATACTTCGTCGGCGTATGCCTCAGCCCCATCTGAGTCAGACGACCCCGAACATATCCTCATGGCCGACCAAGAATCCGACTCAAATCCCAAGCAGCCGCGCATGTCGTTGGCGCAGCTTTTCCCTCAAAGTTTTGGCGAGTCCGCTAAACAATGGGTGAGTTCTCCCACGGCCCCCCCCCCCCCCCCCCCCCCCCCCCCACCTCCCCCCCCCCCCCCCCCCCCCCCCCACCCCCCC